>JAODAL010065613.1:0-18152 GCA_025379985.1 Phyllomedusa bahiana
TTGCCAGCTAAACGGGGAGCCCCGGCCGGCTATATACTGGGGGGGCGTGCCCGGTAAATTTCTGGGAGCCCTTGCCCGGGTATATAATGGGGGGGCCCCCTGTAAAGGGCTAATACTGGGGGGGTCCTGTGGGCCCCGGCCCTTTTTAAATTTTGGGGAAAGGGGAAACCCGGTTTGGGGCCGGGTATAAAACCCCGGGGGGGGGGCCCTTGGGGCCGGCCCCCTATATATTGGGGGAGCCCTGTGCCTGGGAAAAACTGGGAGGAAAGGGGGGACTGCCTTTATATATGGGGGACCTGTCCGGGGTTTTTATTAAAGGGAGGGACCTGTGCCCCTTTATTTATGGGGGGGGGGGGGGGGGGGGCCCCGGTAATATACTGGGACCCTTTTCCGGTATTATGGGGGGGCCTGTGGCCGCTTTTTACTGGGGGGGAACCCCTGCCCCGCTAATTGGGGACCTGTGCCCGGCTATAAAGGAAACCTTTGGCCCTCTTTATGGGGAACCCCTTTCCTGGAAAATATGGGGGAGGCCCCGGGTATATACTGGGGGACCTTTTTCCTGGTAATACTGGGGGGCCTGGCCTGGGTTTTTTGGGGGGCCCTTGGGCCCCGGGTAATACTGGGGGACCTGTGCCGGGGTATTAAATGGGGACCTTTCGGCTATTACGGGGGACCTAGGTGTTAAACCATATATCTGGGGAATTTGCCTTTTTTATACACTGGGGACCCTTTGTCTTTCCTATTTATTTTGGGGATAAAGCTTTCCCAGAGATGGGGGATTTATTGTACATATATATTTGGGACCCATGCACCCTATATAAAGGGGGGAGCTATAAGGGAAATCCTTTATACTTTCTATATAGTGGGTTACATATTACCTATTGGGAAACAAAACTTGCCAACCTATAAGGGAAACCTAAAATACTTATCCACACCCAGGGGACCCATATAACTACCTACTGGGACCCCATGTTTTCCCCCAGCCTACTGGGGGCGCTTATAATTTTCCTCCCATTGTGGCCTAATACCCACTACCACTGAAGGGCCATTTTTCCCTTTTTAGCATTGGAAAAAGCCTTTTTTAAACTTTTTCTTGGGGGCCCATATATCTACCTACTTCTGGGGGGCTTTTTGGCCTATTATTTTCTGTTATGTAAGGGGCCTTTTAGACCCACATCCATAATGTTGGGGGTTTTGTATACCCCCTTCCCAGGGGGCCTATTAGATATTGGGGGACTCCCCTTCCCCAAAAACACCACCTCTATATAGGAAAAAGGGAGGTTGCGTGAGGATGGGGCATAACCATTATTTTTCCTTATAGGCCACCATAGGTAGGTAGGTAAAAAAAACCCCCCCCCCCCCCCCCCACCCCAAAAATGGGATATTAGGTGCTGGAAAGTGAATTTTTAAAGTTTGTGTGAACCGCAGAGAAGTTGTGGCCCGGGGGAAGCATCATGGTGAATGAAAAAGAAAAAAGGAAAGAGAACAATTCATAAAGGGAAACGTTCCTGTGATCCTTTATGAAAACTTCACTGGATACTTATATGTCTGCAGACCCTACAAAAAAACTTATCTACCCATACTGGTCCTGTTTGGGGGTAATAACTCTTGAGCCTGTTAAAACTGTGTCATTGTGGTGGTGTTTTTAGTTAGGGTTCGGCAGTTTTTTGGCCCTTTAATATTATTGGTTTGGGATTTGTGGGATTTTTTAGAACAATCATATTTGGTATATCTGCTCCATGTATAGGTGTAATCTCGGCCCTTATGACTATTCTTGGGGGTATTACTAGTTATAGTGGGAAAGGTTTAGAAAAGTAAATTTGCAGGCCCGATTCTCATTCTACTCACTGCTGGGGTGGAAAGGATCTAGTGGGTACGTGGAAAAAAATCTAAGAACATAAAATATTTTCTGAAAAAACATATGCCCGTTCACGGGGGGGGTTAAAAAATCCCATGAAACCCCGCCCTGAGCAAACTAAAACACGAGCCCGGGGCCCCCGGATGGTTAGGCCCCAGCAACGCCCTGTGCAGAGGTTTAAGTTCCCGTTTCTTGGGCCCTGGTGCAAAAAGTGAATAGGGCCCCCCTTAAGGGTGCCATCAGTCATCTATTAACGTTTTGGGGGGCTCCATGACCCCAAAATAAAGGGGGCCCACCCCCCCAATTCTAGTTCCTTGTTAGGGTCTTGAAGGAGTCTGCCTGTATTTCTATTGGCACCCCTTTTGGGGCTCGGGTAAAAAAAGTATACGGAGTCCACCCAGTTACCATGTCCCATTTCCAAACGGGTTTCTTATGTGTCAAAGGGGTTTTTTGGCCCCTCGGAAGCAGGCCCCATGAATTTTACTAACTTTTGTCCTCCAAAACTATCCCCCCCCGGGGCTTGCAAGTTTCCCTCATTTTTCAGTTAGCCATTGAAAGGAATAAAGTATTTTACCCTCTCCATTTTTTTTTTCATCTTAGGCCACTTTTTTTTCATAATTGTTCCCTGTATCCAGTTTACTGTTATGGATGGGAATTGCACCTTCTCCCACCCATATATATAAAAAAATTAACCCAAAAAAAAAAAAAACTCCCTTCCCTTGACATTAAAGGGGTTAAGTTTGAATTGAAAAAAACCCCCCTCTGTTCGAAGTTTGACTCGAACTCGAATATTTTATTTTTCGCTCATCTGTACTCATTATCTTACCCCCTATCAAAGGAAAAGGGTCACGTCCCAATAAAGCTTAGGGTTTTAGGGGGGGAAACAGAATTTAAATAAGTAAAGGGTAAATGTGGTTAATGAAGAAAAATGGGTGGCAAGTGGGGTCAGAGATCAAGTGTGGGGTTTGGGATAAATAAAGAACCTGGAGGGTGTATAGGTGGAAAAGAAAATGAAAGAGGGATAAGTGGGGAGAGGGGTTAAGAGAAAAAAAAAGCATAAAAAAAAGAATAAAAAGGTAAGGGGGAGGAAAAGAGAGGGTGGGTTGGGGGGGATGGGGGTTGGGTAGCATTTAAGGTAAGGGAAAGAAAAGGGGTTGAGGGATGAAAGAGTGGAAGGAGAGTAAAAAAGGGGCTTGGGGGGGTGGGGGAAAAGGAGAAAAGGGGTTAAGGGAAAAGGGTTAGTTGGTAAGGGTAAAGGAAGAAAAAATAGCATTGGGCTTTGGGGGGAATAAGGAGGGGGGAAAAAAGAGTTAAAAGGGGCTCCGGGTAAATGGGTGAGTAGATGATGGTAAAGAGGGTTAAATGAAAAAAAGGGCAGAATTGGAAGAGGAACATAAAGTGGGGAACAAGAAAGGAGGAGGGTGGCAAAGGTTTAGCAAAGGGGAGGGGAGACTGCCAAACTCTATCTACCGACTAAATCACTTTTACAGCTTCTCCACTTTTTGCCTTGAGCCTTCTTCTTACAACCCCTTTTAATCTCTGTCTACCACACATTTACCTCTTTTCACCAACCCTCTGTTTTCCCTTTAACCACTTTTTTTTTGTGTGTTCTCAACACCCAACCCCGTTGCCCAAACCTATTTCCCTCTTGCCCTCACTTTTTTCATAAACCCCTTTTAACCCCCCATTTAACCCCTTGCCTACCACTATTTATCATCTCTGCCCCAACTTGTTACCTTTTCCCTTCTCTACCATCAGCCCATATTGATGCTCCTTCTTGCTTTAAGCTTGTCACCTGCATCATGTGACCACCACCTTCCCCACTATTCCCTTCAGCCTCCATTACAGCTGCTTGAGTAGATATATTTACCTGGGTCAGTTGATTGCTTGTTCCAACACAAATTCTAGTTGATCCAGTATTTACTTCATAAGTGATTTGAACCCACAGCTAATGCAATGAAAGGCAGTTTCCTTAATTTCTGAGCCATCACTGCCTCAGACAACAGGTTGTATTCTTTCTTGGGGTTTGAGCTGTTTTGATTTTTTTGTCATTCCAATACTGAAGTCTCTGCTCCAGCAAGTGTCGATGGGTGTATATCTGGCTTAGTGTTTGCTCTTATCTTCAGAAGCTTGTTAGTTCTGGTACAGTTTTTTTTTTTTTGTTTGTTTTTTTAGGTAGACGGCTGCTGGGAAGAAAAACAAATAATAATAGATTAGTATACATTTCTATTTAACTGGCAGAGATTTGCTAGCAAAATTAACCCCTTAACGACCGCGACCGCCAACTTAGACGTCAGCTGGTGCGGGTCGTTCGTCTGCAGCGACGTCTTTAGACGTCGCTGCAGACATCGGGGTTTGTGGCACCCAGTGCTGCAATTGCGCTGGGATCAGGGCTGTACTACACAGCCCTGATCCCAGAGAATGTCCTGCAAGCATCGGATAGCGGCGGAAACCTCCGCAACCCAGTGCTTTAACCCTTTGATTTCAGCGGTGCGTTACCACAGCACAATCAAAGAGTTCCCCTGCTCTGTCGGGTGATCGGAACACCCGGTGACCCAACAGAGCCCAGGAAATGGCTGCACAGTCAGCTCTGGGGACCTAGAGTGGCCCCAGAGCTGTCTGTGTAACAAGCCAGTGACTAGGATGCACTTTGTGCTGTCCTAATCACTGCCTGTGTCAGACTGACACATATTAGAATGTATTATCATATATTAATATGATAATACATTACTAATTGTAAAAAAAAAAAAAAAAAAAAAATTTAAACAGTTCTCCCTTCATGGGAGTAAAAAAAACATAAAGAGTGTAAAAAAAAGTGTAAAAAATAAATACAAAAATAAAAATATTTAACTAAAAATAATCGTGCATAAATTACACACACACATTAAAGAACCTACACATATTAGGTATCCAGACAACTGTAATAACCTGTAGAATTAATGTAACAAGTTATTAAGTGTAAAATGTGAATGGTGTAAAAAAAAAAAAAACTAATTTTTTAAAAAATTAAAAAAATACTGCAATTATTTATAAGTGAACTTAAACTATTTCCCCATAAAGTACAACTTGTCTCGAATAAATCGAGGCCTCATACCACTGCGTCATTGAAAAAATAAAAAAAGTTACAACTGTTGAATTGCAAAGAGGCAAAAACTAAAAAAATGTTCTGGTCATTAACTACTTTTCAGGAGTTCTGTGTTGTGATGTGTTGTGATTTATTTTGCAGCTAGTTGTCTACTTGAAAACAAAAACAATGCTCAATATTTAACACAGATCTCTGTTTGGTCAAAGTTTTGCTAGCAAATTTGTAGCGTGCATGTAGTAAAAAGATGGAAAAGAAAATATAAATGAGCTAAACTGAATAAAGATGGCGAAAAGTAATTAAAACTAGCTGCCTTACTAGTTTGATAAAAGTCACCAAACAATAAGCTTAGATGTGTTTTGTACCTCTAACCCCCTCACTACAGGGCAGCATCATTACCTCCTGCACCACCATCATAGCAGATGTAAAATCCTGCTCTGATTGGGACCTTTCTTTCTTAAGCAACGTCAAATCATAGAACTCCCCATTGCAGCATTTGGCTGTAGTGGCACACCTTTTTTTAGAGGCAAATGCTTGATTCCTCAAGGTTGCAAATTCTAATCCTGAAGCATAGCTGTAATCAATTTGTCTTTGTTTTCTAGCTAGTTGTCTGCTTAGAAAATAAACAATATTTAACACATATCTTTTCATAGTTAAAATTTTACTATCGTATTTGTAAAGCACATGGAGTAAAAAGATGGTAAAGAAAATATAAATGAGCTAAACTGAAAAAAGATGGCAAAATATAATGAAAACTAGCTGCCTTACTAGTTTGATAAAAGTCACCAACAAGGAAACATAGAGAGTATTTGAAACTTTACCCTCAGCATTAGAAAGCAGACAACGAGCTATTCTATAATTGTTGCTTTTGACCTGTCTTTCTTAAAGGGGATGTATCGCTTCCTTACTTCAGCTCATTCACACTGCTCTGAGCTTCTCAACTCTGTGAATGCAGGGGCGTTTCTTGCCCTCCCAGCTGGATGACATCATCCACCCTTCACTGCTGGCCTGAGACTCCCCCCCTCCCCTCTGAGTCCACATATCACTGTGTCTTTCCCTATCAGTCTTATTTTATAAGAGCTGTTTTACATCCAAAAGGCTGCATTCAATCTAATCTGAGCACTGATCTCCTCTCACAGCTGGAGATGTATTACATTGTTCTAAGAAGGGCACAGATTTTGCGTGTATGCGGAGAGTTAGGCCAGGGTCAAAACTGTCATGTTTTCTCATTGTACAATCTGCTGAAGTCTGTTTTGCTAGGTGTGGAAAACAGAAAATGCTACAGCCCTAACTCTGAGTCATTCTGTACAGCCCGTGAATCGACCCGGGGGCTGTACAGAATGTAAATGACTCTCAGCTGTGAAATGCAAGGAGGAGCGATTAGACCCACACTGGATATCATGTAAATAAAAACACAAGATAAGGGACACTGTGAGAACAAGACCAGCATTGCTAAGACATCCAATTGCAAAGTTGCTTGTTTTCACTGTCCCCTTATTCTGAAGACCATTTAATGAAACGATAACACCCCTTTAATCAACATCACATTATTGAACTCACCATGGCAGCAGATGGCTGTAGTGGCACATCTTTTTTAGAGGCAAATTCTTGATTCCTCCATGTTGCAAATTTGAATCCTGAAGTATCAATTTGGCTTTATTTTGTAGCTAGAATACCAAAAGAAATTGTATCCAATACAATAGTATAGAAATGTAAAAACAATACTTTATTAATACTTTATTTATTATGTATGTACATGTTTTTTTTGTTAGAGGTTTTCAAATTTATTTTCATACTTCACTTATTTCACTGCTATATCTTTAGTAAATACACATTTTATAACACATTAAACTATCTATATTTGCTAAAAATATATATAATTGTTTTTTTTTTTGTTTTTTTTTTAGTCCATATATACTGTTGCATACAATTGTTATGCATTCTTTTATATTCCCTTCTTCTTAAAGGGAATCTGTCGCCAATTTTTTTTTTTTAATTATTAAATCAAGCCCATGATCCAAATGATTTTCATCTAAGTCATTTTTTATTTCCTGATTGTAGATTTCTCTATTGGGCCGTCTATATATGATTGTGGGGAAGACATTCTTGCTTGCACTGCTTTAACAGCAGTCAGAGAGATGCTTTACAGCAGCTTCATGCCCATAGGATTCTTAAGACAGATTCTGTCCCATAGACTTGTATAAGAGAGTTTTCACTGTGAAGGGAGGAGAGAGGGGGGCTGTGCATCTCTCTTTTGATGGTGCTTCTGTGTTATCTGTACAAATGGTGTCCCCTGACCCTGCTTTACTGAAATGAGCACACTGCTGAAAAGCTTCTAAACAAAAATGGGAAGTGTCACCCCGTTATTGGGGCTTAGTAGCCAAAGGTGAAAACTAAGGACTTAAAAATTAAAAAAAAAAAAAATTAAATGTCGAAAAAAAAAAAATAACCAAAAATTCTAAAAAATGGTTTAACAAAAAAATGTGAGGTTAAACAATAAGTCTTTTTTGGACACATTCCCTTTAACCCCCTTCCCGACTTTTGTCGTATCATACGGCAATGTCGGTGGGGGTTTCCCCGGCCCAAATTACCGTTGAGTACGTCAAGGCATCTTCGCGTCACAGGCGGAGGGCGCCAAGATCGCGGCATGGAACCCCGGCGGTATATTCCCGCTGGCATCAGCCGCTTCCCCAGGGCCGGAGTGAGCCCCGGGCCGGGGGGGTTTTCCCCCCCGATGTCGCGACACGTGGTGCGACATCGCATGCGGGGGGGAGGAGTGAGCTCCTGCTGCCCCCGCCGGCGCGTAACGGCGTGAGCCCCGGTACTAAATCTCCTACCAGACAGCCCGGGTGAATGACGAAACCGGTTGTCTGGGTCACTTCCCCCAAAAAAGCTTTGGGGGCAGCGTGAAGACAGTTGTCAGGAGACCAGATACAGCAAAAAGTATGCTGATCTCCATTCAGAAAAATTTGACAATCGTTATGCAATTCCCCCTGGGGAAAAGTGTAAACAGTGTGAAAAATTTTTAAAAAAAGTGGAAAAAAAGTAATACACAAAACAAAACATAAAATAAAAACAGTAAATCGCCCGTTTCCCCCTTTACAAACCCAACCCCCCCAAAAAAAGACAAAAATAAATAAAGACCCATATTTGGTACCCACCGCACGTAACGACCCCCATAAATCTGTCATGAAAATTAACCCCGTACATGAACGCCGTAAAAAAAAAACCCCCAAAAAAAGTCACAAAAATTGCGATTTTTGTTCATCCGCAGCACATAAAAGGAGTAAAAAAGTCATCAAAAATCATATCAACATAAAAGTGATGCCAATTAAAAATCAGTTCTTTCCCGCAAAAAAAAAAAAGCCCTTCCAGCTCGATAGGGAAAAAAAATAAAAAAGTTCTGGTATTAGAAGATAGCATGATAAATATTTTTTTTCCAATAAAGCCCTTTTTTTTAAAAAAAATTGTGCTTTCAAATAAAAAACCTACATAAAGGGGTATCACGAATCGGCTAACCCACAGAGTAAAGCTAACTTGCAGGATACTGCACGGGGGAACGCTTAAAAATAAAAAAAAAAACACTGCTAGGTTTGCAGTATTTTTTCCCCTGCCTTCCAAAAAAAGGTTAAAAGGATCATAAAGTTTTTTTCCCCCAAAAAATATCCCAATAAAAACGTCAACTCACCCCGCAAAAAAAAAGTCCATACCTCCAAAAATAGAAAAATAAAAAAGTTTGGCTCTCAGATGCGGCATAAAAAAAAACGTGTTTTCTTTTTAAAAAAAAGTGTTTTTATTGTGTAAAGCAGTAAAACATTAAAAAAATTACAAAGTGGTATCCTTAATCGTATCAACCCTATAAAACTTGCATGTTTTTCCCGGGCACAGTGCCCCGGCTGTAAAAATAAAAATAAAAAACACTACCGGTTGCTTATTTTGTACAAAATGCCTACAAAAACCCTTAAAAAAAATGATAAAGCATCACATCCCCCGAATGGTCCCCAATAAAACATCAATCACTCGTAAAAAACAAGCCCCACAAGCAGTCCAAAGCAAAAAATTAAAAAAAGTAGGGCGTCAGAATAGGACACAAAAAAACGCAATTTTTAAAAACTCCTTCTATTTGAAAAGTAATAAAACAAAAAAACTAATAAAAATTTTATCATTGTAATTGTAGACCCCCAAGAAAATTTTCCCCATCATTTATCCCGTAGGCGAATACTGAAAAAAAATAAAGCCCAAAAACAAGGCGGAACTGGTTTCCCCCCCCTCCATTTCCATGGCCCATGCAAAAAAAAATAGGAACACCTATGCACCCAAAAGCAAAATACACCCTTGGTAAATTTTTCCCTGGGGGTTTGAACCAAAATGGGGAAACTTCAAAAGGTTTACCTGTTTGTACTTTGGGGGGCTTTGTAAATGCACAGGGCCCCCCACCAAATCTGTGGCCAAAACCCCAAATAGCTTCCCTCCCTTGTACCCCCTCCCAGGGGGCCCCAAACAGCTTTTTACACCCAAGTGGGGTATTCCCGAACTTGGAAAAATTGCGAAAACCCAAAATTTTTGGGGCTTTTTTTTAAGACCCTTGTAAAAATTTAAAAATTTTCAGCAAAATTGGATTATTGTAAAAAAATATTTTTTTTTTATTTTCAGAGCCGAATGCTAAAAAAAATTTGTGAAACCCCGTGGGGTCGATATATCACTGCCCCCCGGGATATATTCCTTAAGGGAGTATTTTCCAGTAGGGGGGTCTTTTTAGGGGTATTTTTTGGTTTTGGAACCCTTAGGGGTGTCACAAACTTGAAATGGCCCCAAAAAAAAAAAAAATCGTAATGAAAATGGGGCCCCCCAAGTCCAGTAGGTGTTCCCCCTATTTGGGGCCTTGTGTTGAGCCAAATAATGCAAGGGCCACATATGGGGATTCTCTGAAAACGCAGAATCTGGAGAATCAATATTAAGTGCATTTACCTGTCACTTGCCGATTCTTGTCAATAATGTAAAAAAAATTGAAAATCGCAAAAAAGTAAAATTTTTGAAATTTCACTTCCACTTTCTTTAATTTCTTTGAAACACCAAATGGGTTAATAAATTTCCCTAAATGCGGTTTTGAATACTTTAAGGGTGTAGTTTCTTAGTGAGGTCATTAATGGGGGTATCAAACATACAGTCAATAAAAGTCACTTTAGAAGGGACTGGCCCCTAAAAATTTATATTCAAATTTTTTTAAAAATTTAAAAAATTACTACTAAATTTATAAGCCCCCTAATGTCATAAAAAAAAAAAGACTTTTAAAAAAAAAGATCCCAAATACAGCAAATTTGGTAGTGCTATTTATAAGCTTTTTGGTGGAAAAACCATTGTTTACATGCAGAAATTTTTTTTTTGGGAAATTGGGTACATTTTTCAAATTTTTCCGAAAATTTGATATTTTTCACAAATAAAACAAGCATTTTTTTGGGACCAAAATTTCTTACACTTAAAGCAAAATGTGTCAAAAAACAATTCTGAATCACGGGTAGGTTAAAGGCAAAAATTATTCTGCATAAAGTGACACATTAGTAAATGGTGGTTGGGGTCGCACTGAATCCATAAAAATGGGAGGTAATGCAGCGCCCACCAAAGGGGGTACCAAACCCGCTAAAAAACAAGCCCAGAAAAAATACAGGATGTCAGCATAAAACAATCCTTTTTTAAATCCTGAGTAATGAACTCGTTTCGGCTCCAAAAAACAGATGAGCCTTTTAAAGCATAAACCAAAAGTGTCAAGTGCCTTTAATTAATGTAAATCAAAGGCTCATCTACTTTAGCCACCAACAGAAGATACACATCATAACCCATCCATCAAATCCGTGATCTAAAAAAATATATGTAATTAAAAGAATAATAAAAATTACATAAGACTTAAATAAGGGGGACCAGAGCGGGTTACTGTAACTTACTGGCTCTTGGCGTTCAACAACTGCTACTGCGCCTGCTTCACTCTCCGACGCCACCCGACCGCGTCTTCCAAAAGTACTGCGCAGTCCAACAGGGCAGCATGCCATTATGATCAACCCCACACATCAGTGCGCCCTGTCCGTTGCCATACCCGGCGAAACCAGGAAAATTGCTATCATGTTAGAAAAAAGACACAAATAACTGATTGATATCAGAAATCAAACGGGAACTCAAAAACGGGGGCACAATGACAAAGGCAACATAGATAACATACCCAAAAAAAAGGGAAGCCTCCAGTTTTGCAGACGTTTTCCCTAATAGCAGGAGCACCCTCTCCCTCGGGAACAACATAGTGAACCCGGGGGGAAAGGGCAACATCCAAATGCCTGTCTGGTCCCCCAAGGGTTCCCTCATCTGTCGTTGGGCCCCAAAATAGCTGAAAAAAGCAAAAGACATTTTTTCACATTATAAATTCCATTCACGTTATCGAAAAAAAGCGTTTTTTTTTTAAAAATCATAGACGATAACCCCTCATATTGGTCCCCGCTTTTTCTTTTCTTTTCCCCCTAAAGGATATAAAATCTAAATCAAAAAAAAACCGTGATGTGATATAGTGCTTAAAAAAAATTTAAAAAAAATTTTTACTTTAAAAAAAGAACACCATGTATAAAAAGTCAAAAATATGACAAAATTTAACCTGAGTATTAAATTCCAAAAAAAAGACCCAAAAGGGGAAGGCATTTAACTAAAAATCCCTTGTAATTTTTTCCTCAAAAGCAACTTTTCCCATCCCCCCCCGTTTAAAGGGGGGACTGATCAATGATCCCAAAATTTAAAATGAAAATAGAATATTTAAATTTGATAAAAGGGGGAGCATGGTAAGTGAGCATCTTACACGATAGTACTCTTATGTTTGTTGATTCTTTCCCTTACTTCCCTCGGTTTCACCAATATATATTTTACTAAAGGGGGATGGATATATTATTGCTTTAAAAGGGACGGCATGTAAAATTTTTCCTCTGATTTTAATGGGGGGGTTTACCTGACTGGGGTATAAAAAGTACCCCTTTAACAAAATGATTACAATTGTACAGTTTAAGCAAGGAAAACCCATCTTTGGGGGGCTAAAAATGTCTGTCTCATTTCAGGTCAGGGGAAGTCTACTTAACGAGTTTATCCCCCAAGTTCCCGCTTCTTCTGTAGGCCATCATGGGGGCCCAGAAAATTTTGGAATTAGGGAAGCCTCTCTGTAGTAGGTGCCAATCCTTTCTCAAATTCTCGCTATTTCCCCCCGTGAGCTATTTAGAGATAAAAGGTATCCGTTGATTTTTTTTTTATCATGGTGCCAACGAATACTTCTTTTCATCCCTTTTAATCTTGTTCAAAGTTTTCCCCAAAAGTTTTTTTGGAAACCCCTTTTCATAAAATTTTGCAACAATTCCTCCCCCTCCCCCTCTATCCCAGAGTCCTCAGGACTATCCGTCTAACCCTCAACAATTGATCCAAGGGAGAAATTTAACATATGCTTAGGGTGATAGCTGTTGTAAAGTAAAAAATTGTTCCCATCCCCCTCTTTATAAAAAGTCAGTTTCCAATCTCAAATTTTTCACATAGACCTTAGTTCCAAGAAATTGCAAAGGTCTCAGACACTACCTTGTAAATTGTAGGGCCCGGTCTAATTGATTAAGGTACATATGAAGAGCTCCAATTCCTCCACAGGGCTGCCAAATTAAAAAAAAGTCATCATGTAACGCCACCAACGAAGGATTGTCCCAAAAACCAGAATGGGTTTGATTCTTCTTCCACACTGCCTACAGTTTAGCATAAAGGGGCCACATTTGGCCCCAAGTGTGCCCCGTTTCTGCAAAAAAAAAAACCCTTTCCCCAACGAAAAATAATTCCTCGTGAGGACAGTCTCCAAAAAGAAAGTATAAACGCGAGTAGTTCAATCACATTCTGCGTCAGCCAGCCCCAATATGCCAAAAGACCGGGTGTTGCTCAATGGGGTATAAGTAAAAATCAAAGGGCCCCAACAAAAAACCTTTTGGGAATTTTAATATCCCGCAATTTTTCAAGGAAATCCTGTTCCTTTATATGGAGGAGAGTGTGGGATGGATCTCAAAAATTCTTCAAGGAAAATTGCAAATTACTAAAATCGATCCCCGACCCGAAAAAATGGGGCTCCCGGTGGGTCAATCAAAGGGTTTTTTGTATTTTGGGGAGTAAATATAAGATAGGATCACTGGGATGTAATTTTTAGAAAATTTCCCAACTTGACATCAATGATTTTTTACAATGGGTCTATCATTATCCCATGAATTTCCTTCAAATCTGAAACTTTTTGGGGCCGACTAAGTTGGATATATACTTCCTGATCACTTAATTTACGATTGATCTCAAAACATATTTTAACCCCATCCCTAACCACGACTGCTCCCCCCCTTTCGGCCCGGGTTTTTTAACAATCAATGGATTTTCCATCAGCCCATTAATGTATCTTCTCCCTAACAGTAAAATTTGGTGTCCCGGTATCCTGATTCCCGAGTACTCCATTCTTTCCCCTTTTTTAATGAAAACACCCAACAATATGGTTGCCCTGTGGAGGTAAAAAACACTCAGCTTTAACCCCAATCTTTGAATTGAACTTACTAAGACTGTTCACCCTTATAGCACCCTCCCTTTTTCTTTAAAGAAAATTTAAACGAAACGTCTAAAAAAGTTCTGCAGATCGACCTCAAACTGGAACCTATCAAAGGGTTTTAAGATGGGCTAAATGACAAGCCCCTTTTTAGGACCCAAAAATTTTTTAAATCAGAGGTGCACAGAAGAAATATTGACAAAGGTTTTCCCCCTTTTTCTATTTCTGAATGTTGCGCCTGGTCACGGTCTCATCGACGCTCTCTGTTGTTCTGCTTCCCCTTTTGACGTCCCTTTTTGCTTCCTATGTTTGGGGGCCGCCCCTCCCATATTGTTCCTCCCACCTGATTTTGCAATTCTAAAAAAAACCATTCATGGATTATCTGTGGGAATCCGGGGCCATGGGGTTTTTAACCAAATTTAGGACGTCCCAAACCTTGGAAAAATTTCTTTAGGGGGGATATTTGGGTTTTGCTTCCTTTGCCAACTGAAATTTTCCCTTCTGGTAATCCTCAAGGTCCCCCCCCCGTGCCACCTATCCCTCTTTATTTTTCAGTTTCGCTCTTATCTTGCAATTTGATCCAATTTATCCCTTTAATTTTTTATATTCGTTGTTCATAGGGGTTTTTAAATTTTGGTCTCAAGATTCAACCCCAGCACTCAATGGGGTTTAAATTCTTTTTTGTAAGTACTCAATATTTAATAAGATCATCCAAAAAAATTTTGTTGTTAATAATTTCAAATTTGTTACAAAATTACACATGCAAAAAAAAGAGGGCGAATTAGGGGTAAGCCCCTTGGGATCCGTTGAACTCGATAAACTCATAAGTGTATTCAAAAGCAAAATTTAGTAGTGATTATTTTTGTATCCCCGTTCCAACTTTCTCTTTAAATATCAATGGATGGTAAACTAAAAATGATACACACATCTGGTCTATTTAACATCTATGTACACTCTTCAGTTAACATAGTACTCATACGGGGTTCAGGTACAGATACATTTTCAGGACGGGGTTTTATATTCCCCAAAAGGGTTTTTTCCCTTGCACGATCCATAGGCTCCCTTTTCCTATAGTAAAGTGGTTAGGGTCGCACTGAAGCCATAAAATGAGGAGGAATGCAGCAGACCTCCAAAGCGGGGGAGCCAAACCGCATAACAAGTCCCAAAAAGAATAGCTAGGATGTCAGCTAAAAAAACCCCCCTTTATTAAATCCTGGTACATGAAGCTATTTCGGGTCCAAAAACAATGAGCCCTTTTTAGCTAAACCACAAGTTCAAGTGCCTTAAAAATATTAAATCAAATGGGCATCAACTACTTTAGACCACCAATACAGTGATACACATCATAAACCCCTCCCCTCAATATCCTGAAACCTACAAAAATATATGTCAAAAGTAATCAAAAGTCAAATCTTATGTAGTTTTATTTATGTTTTTTAATGACTAAAAATTTTTTTTATGGATACGGGTATTGATGGGGTGGGCTTTTTAGTGTATCATTCTGTGATTGGTGGTCTAAAGTAGTGAGCACTTTTATTTTTCTATTATTAAGGCACTTGACACTTGTGTTTTTTGTTGAAAAAGGCTCATTGTTTTTGGGGCCGAAACGAGTTTCATGTTCGTTTTAATAAAGGAGTTGTTTTATCTGAATCCTAGCATTCTTTTGAAAAAGTGACACATGACAATTAAAAAATGGGGTTTTGTCAGAGGGCCCAAAACTGGCCCCGGCGGTGGGGGTTTAAATCACTTGGGCACTTCCTTTTGGTTTGTTATTTTTTCACATTTTTCACATTAACTTTCAATTTGTTGTAATCGTGCCCAATGACGACACGTTTTTTTATATTTTTAGAAACTCATTTTTATGGTTAAATTTTTCCTGTCAGGGGAAAACACATTTTTGTTCCAAGACTCTTTTTACTTGTGGGTTGTGAACTCACTCCGTCAATGGAAATTATGGGGCCCAAGTATGAACTGTTTTTTTGATTTAAAAACTCATTTTTTTGCCTAAGGTTACTAGGGGGAGAAAGTAGTTTTGACCTAAACCCTTTTCAAAGGGCCCTATGTTTCCATGACCCCTTTTCTATGGGTTGTACTTACTCCTGTCATGGAACACATTTTGTGTTCCAAACTCTTTTTATTTGCAGCCTTCCTTTTTTTTCTGTTTGCCAGAGTTTTATTTTTTTTGCTGTAAGTATGTTTTTCCTTTCACTTTTAATTCATTGTGTACTTCATAATTGGGGGCGAATTATTCTAACGAAGTGAAATTCGTTTAGAATTTTTAAAAAATTCGGGTTTGGAACGAAGTCGAACATTGGGGGACTTTGGGGAACGAATGTGCTTTTGATTGATAAAAATTTCGAGACTGCGCTACAGGGGCAAAGCACTCGGGAGGAAGAAGGGCTAGCCCCGCATGACATTGCGGATGAAGCCAATAGAGACCGCGGATTCTGTGACGTCACCGCCCCTAATAAGTCCGGCGCGACGCGGAGCTCACACTCCTCCACGTGCTCCAGGGGAAAGGGGCGCCGCGCTATACTTTTTGAAGAATTTATTTTTATACAGCGATTTTTTGGGGGGGCACAGCTTGTCTCAAGCTCTTCTCTTTAAGTTCTATTCAATTTTGGGGGTATTGGGTCTGAAAACCCGTGTGCATCCACTTCAGCAGCATATACATTCAATATCCAAGTGGGAACTAAGCCAGTGCCGTTGTATTCATTTAAAGACACAGCGTTTTTTTACAATACAAATACCACTTCAATTTTTGGCTGCTCAATACTTTGGCGCAATTTACATCCAGGGTTTAATTAAGCGTTGGTTTATGCTGGTGTGCTGACCCCCAAGAAACGTCCTTTTTCAACTCCAAAATATATAAAATTTTCCTGAAGCCTAATTCCCAAGCAAAGGTTAATTACAACCTGTTATCACCTTTGTTGTGGGGCGTAGAAAACACGCAATGTAACACGCTACAAAGCTACTATTATTGTGGGGCTCAATTATTTTGCGCAATTTTACATCCAGGGGTTAATTAAGCGTTGGTTTGCTGGGTGCAGACCCCAGAAACCGTCTTTTTCACGCCAAAATATATACAATATTCCTGTAGCCTAATTCACAAGCAAAGGTTTAATTAGCAACTGTATCTCTTGTTGTGTGGCCGTAGAAAACACGCAATTGTAAACACGCAACAAAGCTACATTTGTGGGGCTCAATACTTTGGCGCATTTACATCCAGGGATATTAAAGCGTTTTTTTTGCTGGTGTGCCTGACCCCCAAGAAACCGTCTTTTCAACGTCAAAATATTATAAATTTTCCTGTAGCCTAATTCAAAAGCAAAAGGTTAATTACAACTGTATCTCTTTGTTGTGTGTCGTAGAAATCCACGCAATTGTAACACCTACAAAGCAACTATTTTGTGCGGCCAATTCTTTGGCGCAATTACATCCAGTGGTTAATTAAGCGTTTGTTTTGCTGGTGTGCATGACCCCAAGAAACCGTCTTTTCAACGCCCAAAATATAAAAATTTTTCCTGTCGCCTATTCACAAGCAAAGGTTAATTACAACTGTATCTCTTGTGTGTGGCGTAGAAAACACGCATAGAACACGCACAAAGCTCTATTTTTGTGGGGCTCAATTCTTTGGCGCAATTTACATCCAGGTGTTAATTAAGCGTTTTTTGCTGGTGTGCTGGCCCAAAAACCGTCTTTTTCAACGCCAAAATATATAAATTTTTCCTGTAGCCTAATTCCACAAGCAAAGGTTAATTACAACTGTATCTCTTGTTGTGTGGCGTAGAAAACACTCAATTGGGAACAGCTACAAAGCTACTAAATTTTGGGGCTCAATTCTTTGGCGCAAATTTTCATCCAGGGGTTAATTAAGCGTTGTTTTGCTGGGTGTGCTGACCCAAAAACCGTCTTTTTCAACGCCAAAATATATAAATTTTTCCTGTAGCCTAATTCCCCAAGCAAAGGTTAATTACAACTGTATCTCTGTTGTGTGGCGTAGAAAACACGCAATTGTAACACCTACAAAGCTACTAGTTTGTGCGTGCTCAATTCTTTGGCGCAATTTACATCCAGGGGTTAATTAAGCGTTGTTTTGCTGGTGTGCTGACAAAAATAACCGTTTTTTCAACGCCCAAAAAATATACATTTTTCCTGTACCCAATTCATATCCGAAGGTTAATTAAGCGTTGTTTTGTGCTTTTACATTTAGTAAAACACACAGTGTTTTTAAACGACACATACAAGTAAATTTTTCCTGGCCATTTGTGGGGGGCAATTTATATCCAAGGGTTACCCAAGCTTGTTACTGGGTTCAGTTGGAGTGAACAACAGGGTGTATATTTATCATATACAGATATTTATCATCAAACAGTGTCTTTACATTTTAGAACAAACAGTATGTCAGGGCAGAGAGGTGGCAGGCCTGCAACCTGCGAGTGGCAGTGGCACAAACATTCCTGGAACAGGCCCAAGGGCGCAGCAAAAGCAAGGGGAAAGTCGCAGCAGGGGTCACTCGGTGAGGCCACAACCGCCGCGGACATCTAGCGGCCCTGTGTTGTTCAGCAACCCAAGGGTTCTTGATTGTTGACTAGGGGCATCCTCTTCCTCCGTGACATCGACAACCCCAGCCAAAG
>JAODAL010065614.1:0-18152 GCA_025379985.1 Phyllomedusa bahiana
GGGGCAGTGTGGGTGGGAGAAGGGCACGGGGAAAAAAAACCCGTTGCGGGTGAATAGAACCGGGGCTCGCGAGGCAGCGGCGGCAGTAGCACTAGTGGGAGCGTTGGGGGTAAAACCCGTTCCCGGGGTGTGCAGTTCTTTGCAAGAAGGAGGGCCGTATGGGTTATGTAGAATCTGTGGGCAGAAGGTGAAGCGTGGCCAGGGGAGTAACGTTGGCACCACGGCCTGCGTCAACACATGCAGGGGTCACCATCCGGTGGCTGGGAGAAAGTGGTCAGATGTGGTGGTCCATCTCCCGCCGCAGCAAAGCAGCAGCAGAGCGCCAGTGGCATGATGCCATTGCAGCCAGCAAGGCCCCAACACCTCTGCAGAAGGGAGTGTTTCTCTTTGACATATTCCGGTCCAGTGCCCCTGTCTCGTTTACTCATGGGCCAGCAGCGTTTCAGCGAGGCGTTGCAAAGAGACAACCGTATGCGTCCAAACCATTAAGGTGCAGCAGCTGACGTGCTCTGTCCAAGTTGTTGGTCTGCAGTCCCCCCTTTCCAAATGGTGGACTTGCAGTTCAGGAACTAATGGCTTGTGCCGAGCCGAGATGGAGATTTCCCAAGCGTAATTTCTTTTCAAAAAGGCAGTACAGCACTTCAAAAATATGTAGAAAGAAGGTGGGTCGTCTTGAGCTTATCGGTTTTTTCCCAAGGTGCAGGCGGGCGCGGACGTTGGAGCTGTAATACGGTGGGGCCCAGTAATGTCCTTTAGGGCCACTGGGTGAATGTGTTCAGCCAGGACCCAAAACTTGGACAGGAGACGCCGCTTTCTCTCCGTTGTCAAACTGCTGCCTGCGCCAATGTCGCTCTCTCCTCACCACCCAACATCTCCCCTCACAAGTATGCTCCATCATACCACTGTGTAGGGCACAGCGGTTGTCACGATTTACACGGGTTGCTCGGCGAACGAAGTCACAAGGGGAGGAACTGCTCGCGTATGCAGCAAGAAATCGATGTGTGGCTTTCTCCGCCAACTGAAAAATGGAACCATGGTGACGGACAATGGAGGAACATGGTGTCGGCTGCCCCGAGGGGGGAAATGGTCATGGCCTGCTGGCGCAGTGTTCAAAATCTGGTTTTGAAAAGGTTCCTGAAGTTTCCACCGATTTTCAGAAATTTAAAAAGGGCCCAGGAAACTGTGGCATGACTTTATCATTCGTACAAAGCCAGGAACACCCTCTCGGTTGCAGCGGCAGAAGGCCCCCCCAACACCTCTGATATGCGATGTTTCCCACCGCTGGAATTCCAGCCTGACATGTTGGCCCGATGTATGAACGAGAAAGGCCTTTAAAACGTTTTTTTGATGATCAGGCAGGACAAAAGTACTCCTGTGTAACTTTGATGTCACCCAGTGGCAGTCATGGGGGAACACCTGCGTTTGTTGAGGCCATTCGAGGGGGGCGACGTTATTTGTCAGTCGCAGGACTACGGGTGAATAACATCATTCCCTGCTTATGTCCTGGAACAGATGCTGAAAATCTGTCTGGGGGGGGGATGGAGAGTGGCGTACATCTCGTGGCCCCATGAGTCGGTGGGGACTGAAAAGGGGGGAGGAGGAGGACATTGGAGCAGAAGCATTGTTGGTGAAAAGAGTGGATTTTTACCCAGGTGGGCAAGAGAGGAGGAGCAGGAGCAGTGGAGGAGGTGGATGAAAAATGAGGAAGACGAGGAGATGACCCCAAAACCGTGGCAGTATACAGTGGAAATGGAGGCGGGAGCCTCGGAGTATTGTGCAGATGGCCGCAGTCTTTTTTGCTGGGTAGTGACAGCGAATAGTCAGATCGGAGAGGGATGACTTCTGGCTTCACCTATTGGCCCTCGTACCCGGGCCAAAATGGGAGCCTTTTCCAGTATTGAGAGGGAAGACAAATCAAATAATATAGGGAAATCCCCGTAATCAGTTGGTGCCTATGTGGGATCGTCCTCTTGGGCAGGTGTGACCGGGGGGTTCTCAGCGCTCACGTACTACTGGCGGTGTGGGGGAAGGTGGGGGGGTAGGAGCAGTACAGTTCATAGTAGTAAACCCATGTCTGGGGTCATGATAGCAGCTTCCCTTTACCCCCCTAGTGAGGGGCAGTCGCCAGCAGCAGGGAGGCAGGACTGGAGAGTCCTGAACCCAAAGGTTGTGGCCTACTTGGACAGCACTTGCCACCTCAGTTAGAAGATCCGTGGACTATGGGAGCCAAATGGATGTGTGGGCAAATTGCCGGGGTTTGCAGTGGAGAAGTGTCCTGCCGGCAGTAGTGGGATCAGGGGCGGGTGTTCAGTGCGGGGGGGCCATCGTTACCAAGGAGAAACCGCTTGTCCACGGGAAATGTGGAAGGGTGACCTTTGTCAAGATGAATCAGGGTGGATGGCCAGGATTTCACACACCAATGCCTTAGGCGTCAGTTGGGTTCAAACTACCCGCCTCAGCACTATTCTGATGCGGGCCCCCCGCTGATGCCACAATCTGCTGCCCGTTTCTCCATCTGCCCACCACCATCTTTACAGGGACTGGTATTGCCACCCATCAACACTCTGTCATTGTGCACTCTATGACCTCATGCTTGCTGATGCATCCTGTTGCTGTTGCCGTGACATCCACATGTGTCTTTGTGCCACTGTCTGACTCATGCTGACTGCTGTGGCTGGTGCCATGTCTCACACTGTGTCATTGTGCATGCCTGACCAAGCTGCTGCGCCGTGAACTCGCTCTCAGTCATTGTGCCACTTTGTGGCTTTCCTCATGTTTCCACTCAGATGTCATTGTGCCACTGCCTGATCTCATGTGCTGTTGTCGTAGACCTACACTGTATCATTGTGCACTCTGTTGGCCCTAATATGTTTAGCGCCTCCAGAATGTCATTGTGCCACTGCCTGATCTTCATACGTGCCGCTCGGACTCCACACTGGGTGATTGTGCACGCTGTGGCCTAAGGGACTGTTTTGCCGCCTCCAGTAATGCATTGTGCACTGCTTGGGATCTCATGATGTTGCTGCTGTCGTGCCCTCCTCACTGTATCATTGTTGCCATCTGTGGCCTAATACTGTTTTGCCGCATCCAGAATGTCATTGTGCCACTGCTGATCTCATGCTACTGCTGTCGTGACCTCCACAGTATCTTTGTCCCCATCGTGGCCTAATATTTTTTTGGGGCCGCTACAGAATGTCATTGTCCACTGCCTGATCTCATACGCTGCCCCCCGTGACCCTCCACACTGTGTGTTTGTGCCATTCGTGGTTCCCCCTTTTTTGGCCACCCCCAGAATGTCATTGTGCCACTAGCTGACCTCGTACTGCTCCCCTCCGGACCTCCACTCTCATCATTGTGCCACTTTGTGGCTTCCTCGTGTTTTGCCCCCCTCCAGAATGTCATTGTCCACTGCCTGCCCTCATGCTGTTTTGGGCTGCCCCCTCACCTCCATATCTGTCCCTAATTTCCCACCTGAGCTCCACTTGTTTTTTTTCCCCCCTTTTGCTGGCATGACTTTACAGGCTAATTCCCGCTTGAGTTTTTGGTCAGTTTTGCCCTTTTAAAGTGCCCAGGGAATTTTTTATAGTGAAGCGATTCTAAAGCGGCGGCAGTCATCTGTTTTGTCATACAAAAACACAAATTGTATAAGATAAAACCCAAGCTCCCTCTGCTTTTTAACATGGCACAACTTCTAAAGCCCCCTGCAGCTCTGTGCACCTAGAAATATGTTTTTTAAACGCGATTCGTGCCGAAGTAATTGGAACGAAACAAATTTTTGTCGGAAAATTCGGCGAAGTGACTATCGAATTTTTGAGAAATTCGCCAATCTTAATAAAGGGGCCAAAAGAGGATATTTAGTCTGCTCTGACGCCCATTATGATGCCACAGGGGAGGAGAAGGAAGCCGGTCAATCGGCAAAATGGGGGCGGTCGCAACCCTTGCAGCCCCCTCTTGCTTGTACCCGACCCCTGGGGGAAAAGGTCGGGAACGAAAAATCACCTGTTTTTTGAGATGTTGACGACATTGCGGTCCAAGGGGTTTTTTTCAGCAAATTTGTTTTGCGGCGCTTCATCACGGATGGGGAGGAAACAGGGGGGTGTGTCATACAGGTTCCCCTCAAAAAGGGAGAGGGCGGCCCGCAGAAGTCCCCTGAATGATTCGCCCCCAGGGTCAGCGAAAAACCCCCTCCTCGCTTACGCCGTCAAAAAGGTCCAGGACCCTAAAGCCTGGGCCTTCTTTGGAGAAGCCTCTGATTCACCCAGCGATTCTATGCCGCTTTCCCATAAACGCATAAGTAGAGGCAAAACCTTTAGGGGGTTTAAACCCCACCAACATGTCTATCACATGCAGCGAATGTGAGTTAAAAGGAGGCAAATTGGCCAAAAAAAAGGCCGACCGCGCCGGGCCTCCAACCCACTGTCCCTCTCTGTCCCCCCCGCCTCCTCCTCCGCCACTACCAAGGTTCCTCAGCTCCCCCAATGTCTCTCGGGTCTGATCAGGGATCAGCCTCCGTTTCACCTCCACCGTCCCCGAGTACCACCAGCACCACCAAGACCCATCCAAAACCCCTTCCCCTTCCGCCGTTTGAAGACCTGCATGCCTTACAGCGGCCGTCTAGCAGCCGCGTTTCTTTTCCGGGTTTGGGGCAGAAAAAAACACTTTAACCCAAACCCCACCCCCCAAAGCCAAAAGCCTGAATTTTGGCATTGCCGGGTTTTTTGGACTTGGGAAAATGTGCCTTTCCTTTTGGGTGAAACAGATGGGTTCCGCATGTCATGGCCCTTGCCTCCCCCCAATCCCAGACCCGGCAGGCATTTCTTTCCCAGAAAACCTCCCCCCGGGCCCACCCCGGTCACAAAAATTTTCAAGCGCGTTGTTGCATCTGTGGCCGAAAAAGCCATCTGACCCCGACCAGGGACTGTAAGCACGGCCAAGGCTGCTATATCTCTGTGTGCCCCCTCACTGGGTGAGCTGGGTGGATGTCTCGGGGGTGACGGTGGCTCTCGGGCTCGGCAAACGCTCTTCAAAACCGCGGGGGGGGGGGATGGTGCAGGTTTTTTCCCCCCAAGGTCCTCGGGGGGGGCATCACGTGCCCCAGAGAAACCAGGCCTGTTGAAATTAATTTTTTGGAGCCGCCAAAACACACGGGTCAGGAGCTGGGGGACGCCTTTTCCGGAACGAAACGGAGCGCGGCGGGTGCCAAGAACCTTGTGCCGGAAAGGGTGGTTGCGTAACGGAAAAATTTGCTGGCCGCCCTTAAGATTTTAGGTGAGCCATCCCTTGCCGGGCACATGTCATGAACCGTCTTCCAAAATTTTCAAAAGAGCTCCCGGGGGTCTGGACTGCCTGCTGAGAAGGTCGAGTTAAGTTCGCACTTCCCCGCCCGCACCCTGTTTTCGTCCCCCGGGCTGCGTTGCAGCGTACTCGGCCCCCCCTAAAACCTCATTTTTTGAAGGGGCAACACGCTGGAATTCCACCCTCCACAGCTCCAGCGATTGTGGCAGGGGCCATCCATTACGCAGAACGAAGTGACCAGGCCTGACAATCCGGTGCGGACCCAGGATGTTGAGCCCCCGAAGTGGAGCATTTTAAAGGCTCTGCACCATCCTTGCCAGTTTCGAAGAAGCCACCAAAAGGACAGTGGGGCAATGCCCTTGCAGCTGAGCATTGGGGTGATCTTAGTTCTGGAACGATCGTTTGGCACTCTAAAACAACAGGTCCCGACGACGGGGGAGGAGACGGACACAGAGCGGACACGGAGGCCTTTCTCTCCCTAAATCCCAAAGGGCCCCATTCACAATTTTTACGGGCTTTATTAGGGAGTGTTTCGGGTCCAGAGTAGTGCAAGGGGGCGCATCAGCTTCAGGGTGCATCATCTCACAATCAGGGCGTGTTGAAGCTGGCCCGGGGGCAGCGGGGAGGAGGAGAAGGGGGGGGGGAGGTATTCCCAGCACCCATGTTCCCCACGTCCCCCGCCTTTTAAAGAGGTTGGCGCGAATTAGGCAGGAGGAAGAGAAAAAACAGTTTGCTAGGCCCCTCGACCCAGAGGCTTTTGGGGAAAACAAGGCTCCATCTCTCACAGGTGCTTGGATCCCATTTCCTCCAAAATGATCCCCGCATTAAGGCCATCAAAATGAACAACAGTTCGGGGCCACCCCCCCTGGATCCCCGGCACAAAACAACACTCAGCACTTTCCTTCCCCCCACCCCCAAAAAAGGTAAAATGCAGGAAATGGAGACCTTGCGATTGATCAACTAGACAACTGTTTTGTCGCTTCACGTTCCCCAAATTCACGGTGGAACAAAATCACGAGTGACAGCTAGATGCAAGTACCGTAGCGGGCCAGGCAAGGGGGAGAAGCCTAATGGGTGACCCCGGCAATCTTATTTACCCCCTCACAAAAGCATGCAATGCAGGGCACACATCCAACACACAGAGACCACTTAAGATCATGGTGACGATTTTTCTGCGTTAACACCGCTCTTTTTTTATTGTTCCGACCCCAATAGACTTTTGGGTATCCAAAATGACGAATTTCCCGACTCGCTCGCCACCATAGAGGTTTTTGTCCTGCCCAGCAGCCAGCGTATATCTGAGCAGACCTTCCCGCACGGCTTTCCACAGAAATTGGATCGTTTGACTTTCACAAGATGAATCCGGCATGGTTTTGGATGTTTGTCCCCCTTGCCCAGTCACCGATTAGTTGCCGGGCTATTCCATTTCCCCTTTTAAACAAAATGGTCCTCTTGAAAAAAGTTTTTTTTTAAAATTATTTCTTCGGAATTTTTTTTCTCTTTTCCCAAAGTTCATTTTTTGGGTTTTTCTGTGAGGAGATGTAAAAGACACCAATTTCATGACAACATGTATTCCATTTACTCACTTTATCTTTTGGGTTTTCGCATTGCAATGGTTTTTTAGGGCATGTTGCGTGAGTACAGCTAATTATGGGCCTTTGGGAAAAGAAAAATTTGGGTTTTAAGGGATTTCTCCCTCACAATTTTTAAAATGGCTGAAAGTCATATTTATGGATTTTTGGGGGCATTTGCTGTGAGATACAGCAAAAAATCAGGCCTTTGGAACAGAAATGTGGGTTCTAAGGGCATTTCCCCCCCACAATTTTTAACATGGCTAGAAGTCATTTCTATAATTTTTTTGGGCATGCTGCTTTGAAAAAGCAGCAATACCAGGGGCCTATTATAAAAAAATGTTGTTTCTAACAAAATTTGTTTTTACAATTGTCCAAGTGGCTCAAGGGGCATTCTTTTAATTTTTGGGGGCATTTTCTTTTAAATGCACTAAAACAGGTCCTATTATAAAAAAATTTGTTTCTAACAGAATTTGTTTTTCCCCAATTGTCAAGAGTGGCTCAGGGTGATGGTGCTGTCAAAACAGGAATGGTAGGACACTGTTAATGGACCTTTTTGCAAAATGACTTGTTTTTTTAAGTCTTTAACATAGTTTTAATCCCGTATTAGACAACCCCTTTAATAAATTAAAAAAGAGAAACAAAAACATGGTGGGATTTCCTCCTATTTTTAAAAAAGTGTTTTCTAGAATTAAACTCTAAAAAATTGCAGTACAAAATAGTGTTAAAAAAAAACCTCTGAATTGTACAAGGGGGGTACGAAAAAATTGACCCGATGAGGTTACTCACAGGACAGGAGTATGGGGCACGGGCAAGACAAAGTACAGAGAAAAATTTCCTCCCCACTTGAGTTAAATGGAAAAAAAGCCCAAAAAAAAGGGCCCCTGGGGGGAAAGGAATTAACCACCAGTATTCCAAGTGAATAATTGGGGCGCACCATCGGAGGGCAAGCCTACCCAGGGCAAGGACTATATGTCCCGGAAACTAAAATGGGGTTTGAAAGCTCCTTTTTCCCCGGGACTTTTTAATCTGGGGGGAGCAGGTTTGGGGGTCTGCTTTGGCCCCGGGAAGTATGGGCAGTTTTCCCTGAAACTAAAATGTGGTTGAAAGACTCCTTTTCCCAGCACTTTTTAATTGGGATCAGACAGGGGTTTTAAAGGGCATACGGGTAAGGGGCAGAAAGTTAATTTCCGTTCAAATAAAAGGGGGTTTAAAAAACCCTTTTTTTCCCACACTTTTTTAAAATTGGGGTCAGCAGGGTTTTGGGCCCCTGCGCGTTCCAGGAAGGGGTATTCAATGTCCAGTTCAAGTACAAAGAGTTCAAATCATCTGCCTTTTGGGACTTTTAATTTTGGTCATCAGGTTTAAGGGGCATGCTGTGTCAAAACAGGGGAAAATGAATGGTGGTGTGATTTTTTTTTTTTGTGGCTTTTATAACCTAAGTGTGTTGCCAAGTGTAGATGTACCTTTGACGTTGGGATGTTAAAATTCCCGCTTCTCCCCCCTGATTGGGGTGTAAATGAAGGGGTTGTTGCTCTCCCATAGACTTAATGGTCATCGATCATAACTACTATCGACTATAGACTATCTTGTCGATGATGGCCGACTATCGACCATCGACCGATGTCGATGGCCAACGTAATCGCTCAACACTAGTCATAATAATAAGATTAACAACTAGTTGTTAACAGCTGTTTATATAGCTTAATGTCAGATTTTATAATAGTTGTTTGCTAACAATATGCAGCCAAACAGAAGAGAACATGCACATGTGTGGTTCTCTTTATCAATTTCTAAGTCACTTTCTTAGGGATCTACTGTACATAACTATTATTTCTATCTAAGTAACTGTCCTAAAATACAGTTGCTAATTTCTTGTCATAATACGAAATTATACATAGCTGAGTCACATTATTATGACCACATCCTGCTTTTGACGTCTGCAGTGCATGTGGTGATGATTATTGACTTTTGGACCAATGGTGGCAATTAGTGTTGAGCGATTTTTATCGACAAAGTTGAAATCGGCAAGGTTTTTATGGTGATCGAAATTTCCAGATCATGCGATAATTAAGGTTAAAATCTGAGCATCATCTATTAAGATCGCGCCTTTTTCGGCGCTTCCTGTAATTTTGGCGGCCAGCAAATCAGATTACAGAATAGAGCAGGGTGAGATGTGTGTGCGACGTCATGACTGGGATGTGTATGGTTGCGATTGGCTGGAAAAATCACATGACCTCACGTTTTACATAGAACAGCGTTTCCTGTTTCAGCCTCAGTGTCTCTCAGGTCTCATAGGGATAGGACCTGCGCTCTGCCTGTGGCCAAACAGCTCAGCGAAATTAGTCTATTTCTGCACAGAGAAACCTCTACTATTAGCTGTGATCCTTCCAATTTAGTTAGATTAGAGATTTGAAGATTTTATGTAGTTAGCTAGAGAATTTTAAAGAAGCATCTACCGCTGTAAATTCACGGCGGTGGGAGCGGGGGGGGGGGCCCCCCCGGCGAACACAGACAAGCTCTATCTATAAAGAACACTGGATAAAGTTCACCAAGACTTAGTGTAGACATTGTAGTGGAATATCTTTATTATTAACAGTTTGCTATTGAAATATTTCCTGGATATTGGGCAGCCTGAACTTATATTGGATACACATAAATTCTAGTAACTGCAGGTCTCTTTGTTAGCTGCAAAACTCCACTTTTATTATCAGTATACATTTCAGATAGGTGTTTATTTTCAATTTTACCCATTACACCTGTGACTGTTGATATATCCACCTTGCAGTTAAATTACAATACAGCAATCTTGTAGTCAGCACAGGTTGTTGTTGCCAAAAATCCCGGTATCGTACGAAAACATCACAGTTACGTGTTTTTTGTTTTTTGCGCACCCACATTGTTCATTGCGCGAAACCACGTAAATCTTAAAACAGCAATTTCATATTCCCCAAGGGAAATTGAAAGGTGAAAAAATCCCTTTATTTCCCAAAAACATAACATTTACTTTTTTTTTGACTTTTGCGCCCCCGCTTGTTATTGAGCGCATTAACGTAAATCTTAAACAGCAATTCAAATTTTCACCACGGGTGAATTAAAAGGTGCAAAAAATAGTGTATTAACGAAACATAACAGATACTTTTTTTGACTTTTCCCCCCCAGCTTTGTTCATTGACGCAGATCCCCGTAAATTTTAAAACAGAAATTCATAGTCACTAAGGTAAATTAAAAAGGGTGCAAAAAATACCGTGTATTATACGAAAACATAACAGATACAGACATAACAGACTCCTTTTCCCGGCATTTTTTTAAATTGGGGGCAGACGGGTTTTTAATGGTCATAGGGGGTCCGGGACAGGTAAGTCAATGTCCATGAAACTAAAAGGGTGGTTGAAAGACCCCTTTTTGCGGCCTTTTTTTAAATGGGGGGGTCATAAGGTTTGGGCCATGCGCGTTCCAGGACAGGGTATTCATGTCCAGTTCAAGTAACATGGGGTTTCAAATCATACCCCCTTCTGGCATTTTTTAATTTGTGGGTGTGCAGTTTAAGGGTCGGGCTGGGGTAAAAAACAGGGATAGTGAATGGTCTGTGATTTTTTTTCTGTGATTTTTTAATAACCTAAGTGTGTTGCTAAGATGTGCACATCCTTTCTGTTGTGGATTTTTAAATTTAGCTTTCCACCCTTGTTTGGGTGTAAAAAATAAAGGGTGTTTTTGCTCCCCCATAGACTTTAATGGTAATCGCCATAATGTGCTCACTATCGAAAAACCCTTATCGATAGGGGCCGACATCGACACGCTCGATCTCGATAGCCAACGCAATCGCTCAACACTGGGGGCAATATTTTTAAAACTGCACAGTTGCATTTTATGGGGAAAGTTGTGAAACCCTCCCCCTCTCCCTAACCCTAACTTTTTCCATGACCTCTTATAAGTCATGCATTTACAATAATACAAGAAGAAAATACCTCACCATATCACCACATACGCTCCCAAAACAAATCGCACTTTTTCCAAAAAAAAATTTCCCAAAAAACACTACAAATAAAAAATCCGATTAGCCAAAATACCACAAATTCCATCACTAGTGACTGTTTAATATAATTCTATTACTAAAAAAAGACAAAAACACAGAACATTTTACCATTACAGTCCCCAAAATGGTATTACCAGTGTACTGACACGGGCTCGCAGAAAAAAAGTGATTACAGTGCGTTACATTTTGTACTTACAGGTGCCATTTCTTGTGAGTCGTTCCCCCTTTCCCTTTTCCCTTTTCTGCATCCGTCTAGACTCCCATGAGACTTCCCCCAGCCGCCCCTCGACTCAGATTTGGTCACAAAATTTAGAATACTATTTTTCCAGAGCTCCCTTCGTCCCAAACTCTGTACAAACTTCTCAGGGCTGGGATAGAGAGTACAGGCCATAGCGGCACAGTCTCCTAGAGGGGAAGAACAGAGGATTCACCCCTTGCAGACTGTGTTACAGCTATTGCTTGTACCCCAGGTAGGGTAGACCCCGATTAGATAGGTTGGTAGGCCCTAGGTAGGTAGCCTCCAGGTAGGTAGGTATCCAGCTATAAGTGGTGCCCACAAAGGTAGATAGGTAGTTAAAGGTGGGGCCCTCATGGGTGGTATATAGGCTATAGGGGCCCCTACATAGGCAGGCTTAAGGTTGGTTATCGGGGGCTCCATATAGGTTGGCTGGCTTAGACAGGGGGAGCCTCTCCACGGGTGGAGCCGAGCTCCCTAGCAGTTGCTACCGCTGCTCCCCCAGTATTTCACCCCCCCCCCCCCCGTTTCATATTATGCTTTGATCACTTTTTATTAAGGTTTTTGTGAGGCTTTTTGAACAAAATCAGAAATCCTAGGGTTTTTTAATGTTATTTTTTACAATGGTCCCCGGCGTAAAAAAAGACAACAGCTTTGTCACGGTTGATAGATTGCAGAAATACCCAATTTGTATATTTTTTTTTTTACTGCTTTTTTACAAAATAAAAACACTTTATTCAAAAAGGAAAAACATTATTGCTTTTACCATTGTCTGAGAGCGATAACTAGTTTTTATTTTTCTGTGTACAGAGCTTTGTATGAGCTTGTTTTTTGCAGGATGAGTCGAGGTTTTTATTGGTATAATTTTTTGGGGGACAAGGCTTTTTGATCACTTTTAAATCCATTTTTGGACATCAGGGTGAAGAAATTACTGCAATTCTAGCAGTGTTTTTTATTTTTAACAGCGCTGACCGTGCAGTATAAGTGACAAGTTAGTTTTACTTTGTGGGTCGATCCTATTACAGCAATATCCAATTTAAGCTTACCTCCAATGTCATGAAGGCAGGGGCGTAACTAGAGAAACCTGGTTCTCATAGCAAGCTTTTAGATGGGGCCCCCACCACCTCCCCGACCACAAACATTTACCAGGACCTCTTAGGTCATGCGATTACTCCTCACCATAAATTTCACCATCCTACCGTCCCAAAAAATCCCACTATACCCTTTTAAACATTCCCAATAGCGCTACTACAAAAAACCCGATTAACCAAGAAAAAGAACCAAAATTTTCCCCAAAATAGTGACGAAAAATACCTCTACCTTTACTGAATAAAGATCGTATAAAAAGATCTATATTACGCCCTAAAAGTAAATAAAAACCCGTGTACAAGGCCTGAAGACGTATATTACCCCCAAAAGTGACCAATAGTGGGGGAAAACACCAGTGTACACAGACTCTGCAGACATAAAATGATTACTGCATTACATCTTGTGACTCACGGTGATTTCCTGGGGAGTCGTTGACTTTCCCTTTTGTTTTGGCCATGATACTTCTCCCACCACCCCCCCTGCAGATTTTTAACACAAGTATCTTAGAATCCTCACTTTTCCGAGCTTCACTCCCCTCCCCCCCCCCCCACCACCACCTCTGTACAAACTCCCCCGGGGGGGAGAGCGATACAGGCAAGCAAAAAGGCCCCGTCTCGGGGAGGGGAGGAACAGAGGATTTCATCCCGGGGAAAAGATTACGCTATGGGGCCCTTTCCCCTCAGAATATGACCAGGTGACCCCCCTTAAAAGGTTGGTAGGCCCCTTTAAAGGGCTCAATTTGGCAGGAGGCTACAGGAAGGTAGTTGGATTGGCCTTTGGGAGCAGTAGTTTGACACTAGTTAGGTATCAGCCCCCAAAGGGAGATAGGTAGGGTGTAGGTAGGCCCCCCGTACTAAGTATGCAGGGCCCCAAAGGGAGGTTGTTGGGGGCACAAAAAAGATAGGCACAGGGAGGTAGGTAGTTGACCCAGGGAGACAGCCCCCAGGTAGCTAATTATGTTGTAGGCCCCCGGTATCTAAAAAAGGCAGTGGGGGCCACAGGTAGTAAGTAGATAAGCTATAGGGAGGCCCCCATAGAGCTAAAATAGGCTATAGGGGGCTCCAAAAAGGCAGGAAACTTTAAGCGGTAAAGGGGCCCTATAGGTAGGGAGACAGGCTTTACGTAGGTATAGGGGCCCTAGGGTAGGCAAGCGGGGTTTGGAAGGGTATGGGGGGCCCTATAGGTGGTGATTATAGAGGCCATTTAGGTAGGCAGCAGGGTTTAGGTAGTCAGGGGCCATATAGGCAGGGAGGGTTAGGTAGGCTATAGAGGCCATAATGGTAGGCAGGCAGGGTTCATGTAGGCTATAGGGGGTCATAAAGGCAGGCAGGGTTCAGGTAGGCTATAGGGAGTCATATAGGCAGCCAGGCCGCATTAGACAATCTATAAAAAGGGATCCTTAGGGGTTTAAGGGGGGAGGCAGGCTATAGGGGGGTCAGGTAGGTTTTGGGGGGTCAGGTGGCTATAAGCGCAGGGGAACTTGGGGGGGGGCATTAGGCTAAGAAGGTCAGGTGGGAAAAAATAAGAATGTGTCTATCAGTGCCTACTATCCTTACCCTTTTTTTCAACATGTCATTATGATCTAGTGTTTTTCGAATTAGCCTTCACATGTTCGATGTTAACAGAAAGTATAAGTGTACATAGAAATTTTGTTTATTATAGTGCAAAATTAAACTGTGATGCAAATCAAAGTTTAACAATCCTTTCTATTTTTATATAAATTTGTTTCTTAACATTAAAGATCTCCCTTACATGAAGCCCAGAATAAGTCTGATATTTTTCAAATACGTATGTTAAAGACTCTTTCTTCTAACTGACCTATTTCTCTGACAATGACTTGATTCTTACTCAATAATTTGTATTTATATTAAAGGTTAAGTTCTAAAAATTTGCAGTCATTGAACAATTTGTGATTTAAAAACTTGTATTATAATAGATATGTACCAGGACTGTAATAATATAAAGAAAAGATCAAACACTTTAAATAACTCTGCTATGATAGTCTCACTTTTGCATTATTTTTCATTCAATTAAAACAAAATGTATACGAACATTCCATGCCATCATATCAAAATTAGAGATGGGCGAATTGATTCTAAAGAAGTGGAATTCGTTTAGAATTTCAGGAAAAAAGGGTTTTTGAAAGAAGTCGAAGTTTGGGGTACTTTGCGTGAACGAAAATGTATTTTGATTAATAAAAAAGGGGGACACATGGGGTTACATGGGCAAAGCACTCTGGAGGAAAAAGGGCATAGCCTACATGACATGTGCAGGATGAACAATAAGACCGGGGGGATTCTGTGAGTCCCCACACTAAAAAAAGTCCGGGGGCGACGCTGGAGCTCATACCCCCTCACTGTACTGATTTGGGGGGTGCTGTCACGGCTGCTTTTGAAAACTCTTACTTAAGAACTCATTTTTTTACAGCGTTTTTTGGGGGGTTCACAGCGGTCTCAGAGATGCTTTTCTTAACTTCTAATTCTGATTTTGTGGGGGATTGGGGCTGAAGTCCAGTGTGTGTCCCGGCACTGATAAACATTTTTTAAAGATCTGCCACAGAATTGAAACCCAAGGGTTATCTAGCCGTTCCCGTTGTATTCTTTAAAGAAAAAAGCGTTTTAAAAACCCAAAAACCACTTCATTTAAGGGCCAATTCTTTTGCGCAATTTACATCCCGGGGTTAATTAAGCGTTTTTTGCTGTTTGGCACTAAAAAAACCGTCTTTTTCCCGCCAAAAAAGACATTTTCCTGTAGCATAATTCATAAACCCAAATTAATTACAAATTTATCACTTTTTGTGCACCGTAAAATACACGCCATTTTAAAAAGCTACAAAGATGGAATTTTGTGGTTGATCAATTTTTTTGCGAAATTTACATCAAGGGGTTAATTAAGCGTTTTCTGCTGTTTTGTCACTAAAGAAACGTCTTTTCCACTGCCAAAAAAATAAAATTTTTTTCCCGTAAATAATTCTAACCGAAGGGTTTAAATTACAAGGTTTTTTTCTTTTTTGTCACCGTAAAATACACGCCATTGTAACACCTACAAAACTGGTTTTTTTTTTTTGCTCAATTCTTTTTGCGCAATTTAATCCAGGGTTTAATAAGATTGTTTCTGTTTGGGCACTAAAAGAAACCGTCTTTTTCACCACCAAAAAAGAAAATTTTTCCTGTAGCATAAATCATAACCGAAGGTTAATAACGAGTGTTAATCTTGCTGTGTACCGTAAAATACACTTTAAATCAGAAATATAGGGCCATATATTCAACCGGTGATCAGCAAATGGACTGAATACGGGTATCTCCTATAACCCCGCTGCATATCCAGACACAAAAACCAACAACAGTCCAGTATAGTTTAAGCAACTTCTTTTATCTAAGTATGCAATCGCCCATGAATTCCGGGCTTCATAAACAACTTCAATTACTGTGACAGCTGTACACCGATAATCATACTTCAAGCATTTGGCATGTATAACATGAAAATATTCAGCATATTACCGACATTTGTAGCACGCAGGAGAGTGGTTTGCAACCGTTTCAGTTCATTCTGAGCGCCAACACCAGTGACGTTTCGGAGGGAACTCCTCCTTCCTCAGACCTAGCGCACATAGTAACGATCCTCCTGCTGTGCGCTAGGTCTGAGGAAGGAGGAGTTCCCTCCGAAACGTCACTGGTGTTGGCGCTCAGAATGAAGTGAAACGGTTGCAAACCACTCTCCTGCGTACTACTACAAATGTCGGTAATATGCTGCATATTTTCATGTTATTTATGCTAAATGCTTGAAGTATGATTATCGGTGTACAGCTGTTACAGTAATTGAAGTTGTCTATGAAGCCCGGAATTTATGGGCGATTGAATATTTGGATATAAAAGAAGTTGTTTAAATCACACTGGACTGTTGTTGGTTTTTGTACCGTAAAATACACGCCATTGTAACACGCTACAAAGCTGGTAATTATTGGTTGCTAATTTCATTGGCGCAATTTATATCCAGGGGTTAATTAAGCATTATTCTGCTGTTGTGGTCACTAAAAGAAACCTTCTTTTTCACCGACAAAGAAGCAATTTTGCCTGTAGCATAATTCATATCTGAAGGTTAATTAAGCCTGTTTGTGCTTTTACATTCAGTAAAATACACAATGTTTTTAAACAACACACACAAGTAAATTTTTCCTGGACATTTGTTGAGCTCAATTTATATCCAAGGGTTACCCAAGCTTGTTACTGGGTTCATTTGGAGTCAAATACAGGGTATGTATTTATCATATACAGATATCTTCATCAAACAGTGTCTGTACATTTTAGAACAAACAGTAGGTCAGACAGAGAGGTGGCAGGCTTTTCACCTGCGAGTGGCAGTGGCACAAACATTCCTGGAGCAGGCCCAGGTCGCAGCACAGCAAGGGGACGTCGCAACAGGGGTCAATCAGTGAGGCCACAACTGCCGCTGTCATCTAGCGACCGTGTGCTGACCAGCAACAGAAGAGTTCTTGATTGGTTGACTAGGTCATCCACTTCCTCCTAGATGACATCTGACAACCCCAGCCAAGAGTCGGTGGGAACCTCAGACACAACCCTTAGTTGGCATGGCCCGGGAGCGGGTCAGCGGCCCTCACCTGTCCTCAACCCGCCTCTGTCCCATCCGGTTCCCTCAGCCAGAGATCTACTATGTGGTCTGGGCTCAGCGCCACTATATAGCGGGGGATTAACAATTTGAGGAGGGCAGTCAGCAGCTACTTGGCAGCGAAGAAATGGGGCCAAAAATTTTCCCCTGCTTCTTGCAGGAGGCCGCAAAGTATAGATGTGGAGATTTGGCATTGGGAGGTCATTTTTGTGAAAAGGTCAGCCTCTGAAATACCAAGACCGTGATGAGGACAGCAGTACGATGAAATACAAATAGATGATGATGTAGCCGACCGAAACTTGGGAGCTGGGTGAAGCAAGGGCTTCATCATCGTCAGGAGAAGGGGGCGTCAGCTTGCGCGCCCAGGCAGCGGCGCAGCCAGCAAGTGGGTTGTGTGGCCGTGATTTAGCAGGTAGCAGCAGTGTGAGGTCGGGAGCCAAGCGGCCACAGGGTAGAAAACCCGCTTCGCAGGTCCAAGAAAGTAGTGGTACAGGGGCTCAGCGAGGCAGCGGCAGTAGTAGTTACAAAGTGCGGAACGTTGGCGGTGAAATCAGATACTCGGTGGTGTGGCAGTTTTTTGCTAAGACACCGGAGGAGCCGAATATGGGTATATGTAGAATCGTGGTGGCAGAAAGTGAAGCGTGGCCAGGGAGCTAAAAGTTGGCACCACGGCCCCGCGTCAACACATGCAGCGTCACCATCCGTTGGCTTGGAGAAACGTGGCTCAGATGTGGTGGTCCATCCTTTCCACCCGCAGCAGAACAGCCAGTGGCGTGCATGCTATTGCAGTCAGTTTAAGGCTCCACCACCTCTGCAGAAGGGAGCCCCGTTTCTATTTGACATCACTCCCGATCCAGATGCCCTGCTCCTCGCTGCTCATGGCACCAGCAGTCGTTCAGCGAGACGATTGCAAAGAACAACAGTATGCGTCCAACCATCCTAAGGTGCAGCAGCTGACCGTGCTCTGTCCAAGTTGTTGGTATGCAGTCCCTCCCTTTCCAAATGGGTGACTCTGTACCATTCAGAGAACTAATGGCTTGTGCCGAGCTGAGATGGAGAGTTCCGAGCCATAATTTCTTTTCCAAAAGGCAGTACCAGCAACTTCAAAAAAATATGTAGAACAAAGGTGGGCCGGTCCTTGAGATTATCGGGTTTGTTCCTAGGTGCACGGAAGCGCAGACTCTGGAGCGTAACTACGGTCAGGGCATATATGTCCTTTACAGCCCATTGGGTGAATGTGCTTCCTGCCCAGGCAAAACCAACAACTTGGACAGGAGACCCGCTTTCTACTCCACTTTCA
>JAODAL010065615.1:0-18152 GCA_025379985.1 Phyllomedusa bahiana
TCCAGCTACAGGCCCGGCATTTTAAACCACACACATACACTGACTCAGGAGTTTTTACCTCACTGTGCTGCCCCCAAGGGTCCCCCAAAACAAAGGGGGGGGAATCCGCTACAGGCAGCCACAGTACCACCACAGCTCAAAACTAGACTCAGGAGACTTTACCTCACTGTGCTGCTCACTGTCCCCAAAACAGAAGGGGAGGAATCCAGCTACAGGCAGCCAGCAGTAACCACACACAGCTCACACTAGACTCAGGAGACTTCACCTCACTGGGCTGCTGCAAACGGTACCAGACGAAGGGGTTAATGTGGGGGGGAGTGCAGGGGGTATCCTTACATTGTTGTACAAGCTCCAGGGAGGAGGCAGTGGGCTGTGATGTGCTGGGGGACACTTTCTCTGCAGGGGCCGGTCTGCACTCACCTCTTCACCCTGGAGACTCAGTAGCTACAAGACTGTGGTGAAAAGAGGGAGAAGCCGAGAGTGTCCAGAGACAGGCTGCAGAGGGAGAAGCAGAGAGTGTCCAGAGACAGGCTGCAGAGGGAGAAGCAGAGAGTGTCCAGAGACAGGCTGCAGAGGGAGAAGCAGAGAGTGTCCAGAGACAGGCTGCAGAGGGAGCCGAGTGTGTCCAGAGACAGGCTGCAGAGGGAGAAGCCGAGAGTGTCCAGAGACAGGCTGCAGAGGGAGAAGCCGAGAGTGTCCAGAGACAGGCTGCAGAGGGAGAAGCCGAGAGTGTCCAGAGACAGGCTGCAGAGGGAGAAGCAGAGAGTGTCCAGAGACAGGCTGCAGAGGGAGAAGCAGAGAGTGTCCAGAGGGTTGGTGGGGAAAAGGGGAGGAGTGAGTGCCCCGAAGAGGCTGCAGGAGGGAGAAACAGAGAGTGTCCAGAGACAGGCTGCAGAGGGAGAAGCCGAGAGTGTCCAGAGACAGGCTGCAGCGGGAGAAGCAGAGAGTGTCCAGAGAGGGCAGGCTGAAAAAGTGGGGGAGCCCGGTGTTCCAAACCGGCTGCCCCAAGAGGAGAAAGGCGAGGGGTTTTTTTCCAAGGACAGGCCCGTCAGGATTATTAAACAGAGGGGTTGTCCGCGCGCGGGCGTCTGCGTTTAGACATCACACAGAGCGAGGCTTGCCTGCCGTTTTTTTTATGTTATTTCCAATGGACCATTGACGGAGGTTCCCAACAGAACCTGCAATGTATATGTGAACCCCGGCCCTCAGGTGGGGGTCTCAATATAATGTCACCTCTTCCCCAATCTGTATATACAAGTAGCTCCCATATTGGAATCCCTTGGCGGACAAGTTTACATTTCAGCACTTATTAACCTACTAGACTGTGAGGGCTTTTATTTTGCAGACAGATTTACTTTCAAATGGTTCATTTTAAAAGTTCCATAGAATATACTGGGGGCAAAATGTGAAAAAGAACCTTACTTTTAGGGGCGTTCCTTTTCCCTACAAATTTTATGGGGTTTTTCTGTATTCTACAGGTTGATTCCTTTCCGCCAATACCAAACATGTTAGGGTTTCCTTTTCTGCCATTTTTCTGCGACCGTCCCGCCCTGTAACCAACGGGATGCAAATAGCAAACTGATGCCCACCAGCTATGTAGTGGGGATCCCGGGCCAATGTCAGTTAGGTTTTAAATGCCCCCAGGGATAATTTCTATTTTTGCCTATGGGGGCCCGCCTCATCCCAGGGCTGAATTTTGCTTTGCTGGTTCCATAGATCCACGTTTTCGCAAAACAGGGGCCCGGGGCTCACATAGCAAGACTTGGGGGGGTTGGAAAATAAATTTTCAAACCCCCCTTCCCAAAAAATTTTAACCCCCTCCCCAGAGTTGTAGGCAATTTGTGGACCAGCCCTCTATTTTGGAAATTTAAAAGAGGGGAAGGAAACTCCCTTTTTTGTAACCAAATTTGGCCCCACACCTGCAAACCCTGGGGTGGGCCCGGGTGGGGGATGTGGGGGAATGCCCCAAAGGCAGTGGAAGGATTTAATAATTTTGGGCCCCTTTTTTTGGCTCGCCTTTTTACTTTTAGGTTTTTAAATCCCCCCTAGGAAAGGGGGCTAAAAAGCTGCATGTCAAAAGGAAAAATTTCATTTGCCCAAAAACATTAAGTTTCTTTTCTTAAATTTATATAAGTGATTTAAAACAATTTTTTTAAAAGTTCCGGGCCCCCCATGTTTTCGTAAGTTTTTTTAGAATTTCACCCAAGATTTTAAAAATTTTTTTTTGGGGGAGGAAAGGGGGGTCCGCCCCACTGAAAAGTTTTCTAAGGGGGCCCTGCCATTTTTTGTTAGGCCCCCTGCAAAAGGCCCGGGTTTTTTCCCCAATGTGTTGGGGGGGCTTTCGTAAAAAGGGCCTCCATGTGCTTGATGCCCCGGGAAGAAACAGAGGGCCCCAAAACCCTCCAGCCCCTTTAAAACAGATTTAGAAGTATCCCAAATATAAAAAACAATTTAAAATCCGGCCTTGGGAAATCCTGAAGAACCCCCCCCTATTTAGATTCCCCCACAGTCCCGAGGGTATAGAATTAAACGCCTATAAATTCGGGCTTCTTTTTTTAGGACAAGACCCTTTATGCGCCAAGGTAAGGCCCCAAAACGGAAAAAAGGAAGTAGCCTTTTTGGGGGGGGAGGGCATCCATTTAAAGTACTCCCATTTTTGCCTAAATACCATTTATCCAAACGCATTTTATGAGTAAAATTTTTTTTCAAGTTCACCCCGAGTGCGTTTCCCGGGGAAATTTGGGGGAGGATTTAAAATTCCTTTTGGTCTTTTTAAAAAATCATTGGCCCCCCATTCCCCCCATAGAGTTGTCCCGAATTCTGAAGACTTATTTGCCCCCCTTGTCTATGGGGGGTTTTGATAAAAGATCTTCATTCTCATGCTTTAGGGAATGCTCCATCTCCTCCCCGGGAGATTATTTGGAAAAGGGGATTCCAACACCAAAGGTTCAGGGATCCAAAGTCTCTTTTCTGGGAATCCTTTGAAAAAAATCAATCTCGGTGTTTTTCAAAGAAGGGGGCATCCTTATATGTTGCCCCTAAAAGGGCTGGGGTATGCAGATGATGCCTTTTTCCCCCTCTTCAACAAATTTTGCTAAAGGGATGTACCCCATTGCTAAACCCTTCATCTCCCCATACATAGTTCCAAAGGGAATTTCCCCGAAAAAATCCCCTTAATTCGGTTAAAAAATTTTTGCCAAACTCATTTCCGGGCAAACAGATGGAAGGGGCCTTAACCCAAAAAAATTCATTTATTTTTTTGTTGGGGAAAAATTTTTCAAACCCCCTTTATAAAAAACCCGGGGGGTTTTTTACCCCGGGAAAAAAAAAAAAAAAAAAAACCCCCGTGTAGAACAAATACTGCCAAAAGTTGGGGCCCCAAAGGGGGCCCCCTTTTTTAAAAAATTATAAACAAATCACTTTATTTAATAATGATGCACAAAGGGGAAATTACCAATGGGTTAGGCCCAGGGAAGATGGAAAAAAGGAAAAACCTTTAGACCTCTTTGGTAATTTTGGGCCCCAGGGGTTGGGGTATCAGGGCCCGAAAATTTTTGGGGCCCCCGGTTTTGGTTTTTGTGCGCCCCTAAAACCAATATGTAGGTCTTAGGGGTTCTCCCCCTATTTAGGGAACCCCTCTCTAGGAGGAGGGGCAAGGCAAGGGAAACCCCACTAATAACTCGTGCCCCCACACTTGGAAAAAAATAAAAAAAAGCCAGTTTTGGGAACAAACTCTTTTTTTTGAAGTTTAAAAAGTTTTTCCCAAAAAAGAAGCCCCGTAAACGGGAAAAAGAAAACCAAAACCCCCCAAAATGTCCATATAGCCGAGTCCCGCCCCTGTAGATTAGGCAGGTTTAAACCAAATTTTCCTACAGCGGGAGTAAAGGACTCAATTATCTTTGTGTAAAAATAGCATTTTCACCTGGTTTCCAAAAACCCGGCTTCCACTAAGGGTAGGGTTTGGGCCCCAATGATCCCTGGGGCCCTTTAAAGAGATCCCATAAAAGTACTATAAGGGCCCAGGATGGAAAGGAAGGGGAGGAAAGGGGAGGAGCCCCCCGGGAAGCCTCTTAAATGGTTGTTCCCCCCCTTTTTTTCCCCCCCCCCCTAATCAAGTGGGACAAAAAATGGCCTTTCCCCTCCAATAGGGTGGTTAGATCAAGGATGCTGCCCCCACCCCATATCCCCCGGGGCCTTTTTTAAAGACCCTGGGGGGGGTTCCCTTTTTGCCTTAAAAGGGCTAAATCCATTTTCCCATAACGACCATATGGCCCTTTTTTTAAAACAACATTTTTAGGGGGCCCCTTTATAACTCGATTTACAACCCTTTTACCATACAGTGGGGGGAAAAAGGGTTTAGGGCAGCCCCAAATTTGGGGCAAGGGTTTCCCCCCTTGATGAGAGCGTCCTGTAATTAACTGGGAAAAGGGCCCAACCTCAAAATATGAGGGCCCAAAAAGAGGGGGGGAAAAAAATAAAAACCCGAAAATTTCCCATTTTTCTTTCTCCCAACTCTGCTTTCCCCGGTTAATTTCCCGCTCCGGGGCCCCGTGGCCAAGTGAAAAATAAAAGTTCAAAAGGGAGGCCCGGGGAAATGTGTTTTAAAGCAGCGGGTGCCTGGGTTGCGGGGTGTACTTTTTTTCCCTTATAGGCGGGGCAGGCTCTCCCGGGGATAACCCTGGGCACCGTGATGAATGGGCCAAACTCCGCCCCCAAACCCCCAACAAACACGAGGGTTTGGGGCGGGGTCACTCAATTAGCAATGGAACCCCCAGGGAAGTAACTTTTTTTTCTTATTTTTTCCTGCCTTCCCCCCCTATAAAAACCCCTTTTTAGAAAGCCTGCCAATAGAAACCCCTATATAAAGCCTGCCCATGAAAGGGAACCCCATTAAAGCCCGGGCGGGAAAAGAGCCCCTATAAAAAAGCCTGTCCCATTTTAAAAAACCTGCCTAAAAAAAGCCCCTTAAAATAAAGCTTTTTCCCGCCTATTTCAGGTTTCCCCATATAAAGCCTTGTCTGCCTATATAGCTTTCCCATTTGGGGGCCCCCAAAATAAAAACCCGCCCATATAAACCCCCCCTAAAACCCTTTCCCGCCTCTAAGTCCCCCTAAAGCCTTTCTTCCTATATGGCCCCCCCCCCAAAACCCCCCGTTACCTTTATGGGGCCCCTATAGCTACCTAAACCCTGCCTACCTGTATGGCTCCCTATAGCTACCTAAACCCAACTTGCCTACCTATATGGGGTTGAATCCTTTGTTCCTCCCCTCTAGGAGATTGTGTCTCTAAGCTATAACCTGTACCCGTTCTCCCACCTCTGGGAAGTTTGTACAGAGTTGGGGGGCAGGGAGTGAGGTGCTGGAAAAGTGAGGATTCCAAGATATTTGTGTCTAAATCTGCAGGGACAGATGACTGGGAGAATTCATCATGGCGGTCGGGACCGGATGCAGAACAAAAGGAAAAGTCAACGACTCGGTAGAGAAACGTCACCTGTGAGTCACAAGATGTAACAGCATTGTAATGTTTGCAGAATCTGTGTACACTGGTATCTCCCACTATATATGGTCACAATATGGTGGCAATATACAGCCTGAAGAGCCTGTGTACACTGGTGTCTACCATCATATGGTCACGGTATGGAGGTAATATACAATCTACTGAGCCTGTGTACACTGGTGTCTTCCACTATATGGAGGTAATATACAGTCTGCAGAGCCTGTGTACACTGGTACCTACCACTATATAGTCAATGTGTGGAGGTAATATACAGTCTGCAGAGCCTGTGTACACTGGTACCTACCACTATATGGTCACTGTATTGAGGTAATATACAGTCTGCAGAACCTGTGTACACTGGTACCTACCACTATATGGTCACTGTATGAAGGTAATATACAGTCTGCAAAGCCTGGGTACACTGATATCTACCACTATATGGTCACTGCATGGAGGTAATATACAGTCTGTAGGGCAAATGTCTACACTGGTATATACCACTATATGGCGCGAATATTGATCTTTATTTAGAAATAGTGTAGGGGTATTATTCAGTCCCTATGTGGTGGTAATTTGTGGTCATGTTTGGCGGTATAATCAGGTCCATATGTAGTAGCGCTTTGGTAATGTTGGTCTTGGTATAGTGGGATTTCTTTGGTAGCAGTATGATAGTGATATCTATGGTGAGGTGTTCACTCATTGTATTATCTAGTAACTGCATGACTTAAGAGGTTCCGGTAAATGTGGTCCAGGGGGCGTGACGGTGGGGGGGGCCATCCAAAAGTTTGCTATGGGGCCCAGGCTTCTCTAGTTACGCCCCTGATCCTACCCTAGAGCTCCCCACACTAGTCAGGGCTCTCAAAAAAAGTTATAAGTTCATATTTTCCAGCAGATACTGGGAAATGTCCCTCCAGCTCTACCATAGAGCTTATATTACCCCAATCAGAGGTCAGAAAATGGGGGCCTTTGATACTGATCAATGCTTTCGTTGTAGAACCCCAGGAGCGGACATTTTCCACTGTCTATGGAGTTGCCCAGTTGTCCAAGATTTTTGGAGGCGAGTGACGGCCTCTAGAAGAAACCATCTAACTAATTATGTCCCTGACAATCCATTGTGGGCCATATTTGGCCATATAGATACTCGGGGGACTCCGTGTGCACCGGGGGGTAGAAGGCTCCTATATATGGTATCAGCAGCAGGTGTAAAAACTATATTAAACACAAGGATGCATGAATCTACCCTTAATTCCCCTCCCCCGCCCCTGTTTAAAATGTTTCTAGAGAAACTCTTTATAATGAAAATGGATTGGGTGGAGCCTGCAGGAAAAAAGGAGACTCCCACTCTGGGGGAGTTTTATCCCATTACTGCCAATAACAATTCAGAAAGCCATCAGGGAGTGCTTGAGCCTAACCTCGTGGTCCCAAACACAGATGTTGCTGGGTGATCCACCAATATGATATGACTACTTAACAAGTAGGAGAGAGAGGGACTGAGACTGGGGCGCGGGGGAGACGCGGAACACAACTGGGACCCTGCCTTTGGAGATGGGTGCTTTGGATCGGGGGATCAATGTGGACCCGGAGTGAGGGAACTGAACCGCGTGGCTGTTTTGAGGCGTAGGTGGTGGTGGGGGCGAGCTAGGATATTGGGAGATGGGGGAGGTCTCAGTTGGTTATGTCGTACTTTATGACAGATTTGATATGTTGTTCTATTTTGCACATCAATAATAACAATAATAATGTTCACTTTGTCCTTTCAGGAAATATACATGATATGTTGTAATCTGTAGGTTAGGGGGGGCGGGAAGAAGTTTTCTAAAAAAGGGAAAATGTTGCATTTGGAGTGTATTTATGTGGGCCTGATATCTAGATGGATGCTCTAACTCGTTTTGATCTATGTACTTGTGGTATACTCTGGAATGCTTATTCCAAACTGCTAGCAATAAAAAGTGCACTTCAGCCCGCAAAAAGAGCCACCTCACTGACGTCCGTAGGTGTTAGTACAAAAAAGTTATTGGTCACACAAAATGGTGCTGCAGCGCAAATTTAAAAAATAGAAAATGTTTGGAATTCTTCTACAGTACCAAATCATAACGGAAACCCTACATCTTTGGTATTGCCGGATGCGGATCAACCTGTAGAATACAGAGAACACATTATATTTGCCGAAGATTGAACGCCGTAAAAGCAAAACACCCGCAAACATAACGAAAATACGTTTTTTTTTCACAATTTGTCCCACTTGAAATTTTTTTGCGGTTTCCCAGTATATTCTATAGCACAGTGAATAACACCAGTAGTAAAGTACATCTTGTCCCGCAAAATAAAAGCCCTCATATGTCTATGTAGGTGGAAAAATAAAAGTTATGGCTCTGGGAAGGCGAGGAGGGAAAAACTAATGTGTCAACAACTCAAAATGCCGAGTCCTTAAGGGGTTAAAGAAGAAGTTACAGGTCTGTGAGAGCCAGAAATCTTGCTTGTTTGTAGGTGACCAAATACTTATTTTCCACCATAATTTGCCCCTCCAGTACCAATGTTCCTCTAACAGGCTCAGTTAGGAAAAGCAGAGCTGAAATGTAAATTCACTGTTGTAGAACCCTCTGGGCCTGAACAGAAGGTGGGAGCCTGAAGCTTGCTGTGAAAAGCAGGCTCTGTAAAACAGCCAGATGCTAAAACCCCTTAAAATTCAGACCCATTGGGAGAGTTTAGGGCTTATCCTTGTTTCATTTGGTAACATCTTGGGAAATAGTCATCCCATTTCCTTTTTCGGGAGGTCAGCCACTTGAGGTAAAGTCTATCACCACATTCTGTAATGTAGCCGCACCGGTGTCTCTCTGCATGGAGTTGTGACTCCAGTTGTCCTCCATCTTCTTTCTGTACATGCTGCCCCTTTCCCAACTGCCACAAATATCCTCCTCCCTGTGTGTGGCGTCACCACTCCTGCTACAAAATGTCTGTAGCCTTTTTCCTATCCCCTTCTGCCCTGAGACTTGTAAGGTACCAACCGCCACTGCTTAATAGGCAGCAATAAGGATCTTTGGGTTTCTACCGCTACTGACCTACCTAGTTTCCTGACCGCACCCTTCTGTCCACCCAAATCATCAGCTTGAATTCCATTTCCAAATAACCCTGCTGACCCGGACTTCCACCTGAATATCATTTTAATAAATAAAGCAGTGTACCTTGAGCCTTGCTTGTCCAACTATGACTTCTGTCTTCTGTCTTGGTCCCATGGACTGGTGTCTTCTGTCTATGCATGCATCAGCTGATGCTAACAGAGACTACACTGGGGGTTGCAACCTGTGCAATTCCTATGGGAGAGTCCTTGCTGTGGTTACTGGTGAAGGACTCACTAGAACTCAAAATATCCCAAATCTGTAGCATCGTTTCCAGTACTTCCATCCTATATGATTTTCACATAGGAAATCCCCTGTGTTACACAATTTCGGTTTCTAGTCTTTCCATGACCCAAATTGAATAGATCGTGCAAGAAAGCTACAAATATTATTATTATTATTATTTATTTTTGAGCGCCCTTGGTTCCAGAGCGCTGTACATTCAGGTTTCATACATAACATAGGTCAAACAAGTACAGAGGTGACAAATTAATAACTAACAACTGGTACAGAAGGAGAGGGGGCCCTGCCCGTGAGGACTTACACTCTAAAAGGAAGGTGGGAAGAGACAGAAGGTGAGTGGCAGACATGTTTGTGGGCCGGTGTACTGGTGGTGGGGTTATTGTTGGTTATAGGTAATCCTGAAGAAATGGGTTTTCAGGTTGCTTTTGAGGCTGGTGAGAGTGGGGGAGAGTCTGAGGTGTTGGGGTAGTGAGTTCCAGAGTATAGGGGAAGCACGGGAGAAGTCTTGCAGACGATTATGTGAGGAGTTGACACGGGGAGAGCAGAGAAGGAGGTCCTGTGAGGAGCGGAGATTGCGTGAGGGGAGATACCTGGAGATTAAGGCAGATATGTATGGAGGGGAATGGTTAGTTAGAGCCTTGTAGGTCAAGGTTACTAACTTGAACTGGATTCGCTGGGCAATGGGAAGCCAGTGAAGGGATTGGCAGAGGGGAGAGGCAGAGGAGTATCGAGGAGAGAGGTGAATCAGACGGGCAGCAGAGTTAAGGATGGATTGGAGGGGAGCGAGGGTGCTAGCTGGGAGGCCACAGAGAACGATGTTGCAATAGTCTAGGCGTGAGATGACGAGGGCATGGACAAGCGTTTTTGTGCTTTCGAAGTTAAGGAATGAGCGGATACGGGAGATATTTTTCAGGTGGAGGCGGCAGACAGAAGTGAGGGTTTGGATGTGCGGTTTGAAGGACAGATTGGAGTCAAGGGTTATCCCAAGGCAGCGGACTTGTGGAGCTGGTGAGAGAGTGTAGCCATTGACTGTGATAGAGAGATCAGGTGGAGGGATGGAGTGGGACGGTGGAAAGATGATGAATTCAGTTTTCTCCACGTTTAGCTTCAGGAGACGTGAGGAGAAGGAGGATATGGACGAAAGGCAGTCAGGGATCCGGGAGAGTAGAGAGATAATATCTGGGCCGGAGATGTAGAGTTCTGCATACAGATGATATCAGCATACAGATGATATTGAAAGCCATGCGATGCTATTAGCTGACCCAGACCAAGAGTGTAGATAGAAAAGAGTAGTGGGCCCAGGACAGACCCCTGGGGGACACCAACAGAGAGCGGGCAAGGGGAGGAGGTGGTGCGTGAGTGAGAGACGCTGAATGTCCGATCAGTGAGGTAGGAGGATATCCAGGAAAAGGCCAAGTCCGTGATGCCGAGGGAGGAGAGGATTTGTATGAGGAGTGAGTGGTCGACAGTGTCAAAAGCGGAGGACAGGTCTAGGAGGAGAAGCAAAGAGTAGTGGCGTGAGGCTTTGGCAGTTGCTAGGTCATTGGTGACTTTGATTAGGGCAGTTTCTGTAGAGTGGTGGGGTCGGAAGCCAGATTGCAGTGGGTCAAGGAGAGAGTTGGTGGATAGATGAGAGGACAGTTGAAGATAGACGTGGTGCTCAAGGAGCTTAGAGGCGAATGGAAGCAGTGAGATGGGGCGATAAGTGGACAGACAAGAGGGGTCAAGAGAGGGTTTCTTAAGGAGGGGTGTGATGGCCGCATGTTTAAAGGAGAAAAATATGATTGAATTAAAGTGATTGTCTCACTACAAAGATATATTGCTTTGTTTATTTTTAGTGTTGAGCGATTATTATCGACAAAGTTGAAATCGGCACAGTTTTTATGTTGATCGAAATTTTTAGATCATGCGATAATTTAGGTTAAAATCTGAGCATCATCTATTAAGACGCCCATTTTGGGCGCTTCCTATCTTTTGGGCCCAAAATCCTTACAAATGAGCAGGGTAGTTGGTGGACGTCATGATGGGATGTGTAGGTTGCGATTGGCGGGAAAAATCACATGCCCTCGTTTTACATAAACAGCCCTTCCTGTTCATGATCAGTGTCTTCCATCTCAAGAAAGTGGACTCCCTCGCCTTTTCCCAAACAGCTCGGGAAAATTTATCTTTTTCTTCAAAAAGAAAGCTCTACTGTTAGCTGTGATCCTTAAAAACTTAGTTAGATCAGAGTTTGGAAGATTTTATGAGTTAGGTAAGAATTTTAAAGGGCTTTCTACCGCTGTAAAGGGGGGGGGGGGAAAACATGGGGGAGGGGGCCCGTGGGCGAAACAAGACAAGCTCTTAAAAAATACTGGTTTAAAAGTTCACCAAGACTGAATTTAAATTTAGGATACACTCTTTTCTTTGTTAGGGAAAACTCCCACTTTTATTTCATATACATTTCAGATAGGTTTTTTTTTCAATTTTCCCATTCCGCTTTTTTTTTCCACCTTGAGAAAAATTTTAAAACCCAGCAATTTTGTAGTCAGCACGGGTTGATAGTCCCAAAAAATTTCCTTTTATTACCGAAACATTTCAAAAAAGTGTTTTTTCGCTTTGGCGCAGGCCAGCTTTGTTGATAGATCTACTTTGCTTAAATTTTGAATCCAGCAATTGTGTATCCCCCAAAGGGAATTGATAGGTCCCAAAAAAAATACCTTTTTTTTATCCAATACTTTTTCAGATGTGTTTTTTCACTTTGGCGCTACAGTTTTTTTTTGAGGAAACCTTTGTTTTTTAAATGTGAAAACCAATTTTTGTAGTACCACGGTTATGCTAATAGATTTATTCCCTCCGGAATCCTATTGACAGTACATTTAAGGATTTAGTAATAGTTTTGTTTAAGCTGTAATTTTCCTAGGCTTTTTTAAATTTTTGTGAGAAACAGTATATTGACACAGAGGGTTGTTATCAGGCCTCGTTGTTGGGGGGAGCATTTACCAATATCACATACTCTTGCTGGTCTAAACATCACGGGGTATAATGTTTAGGGGAAATCAGGGGAAACCAGGTGACAGCATCAAGTCAGGATTTTTTCCACCCCCCGGGGTTAACCTCTTAAAAAACGGGCCATTCAAGGGAGGGGGGCTTTAACTGGAAAAGTACTGATCTGTCAGCTTGCGAACATTTGGTTACGCCCCATTTTTTAAGAAGTTTAAATAAGCTGGAAAGTTTGTGCAAGGTTAGAAGTGCTGTACCTGGGGGCTAAAGGGACGCCTCACGCCACATTTGGGGGATCCCAGGTAGATCTCTCATTCGCTGGCCCCTTCTCCCAGCTGATTTTTTGATAGATATGTGAAAGAGGGCCTGGTGGACTTGGACCTGTATATGGGGGCACTCGTGCACGGTGTCGCTTCAGGATTATCTCTTATTTCGCGGGGGTCCTTTTACCCATTGATGCAATAGATGAAGTTTATAAGATGCCTGATGACCTTTTGACCCATATATAGATGTGACTAAATTTGTAATCCTTTTTATGCGTGCTTTCCCTTTTTAATCAAATTTTATGAAAAGTATATAAAATATCACACTATTTTTTGTTTTTTTTTATTAATCATTGATTTTACTCATATAATAAGTAAATAAAGTTTGGGATGTTGCCTTCTTTAAAGCCGTTCGGGCCCCACACAAATTTTTGGAAAAAACTTTTGGTACCAAAGTTTTTAAAAATACGGCAAAAGGGTTTTTTTTTCTGATTAAGGGAGGTTGATAGTACCTCCTGACCTTAAAAAACGTTTTTTAGCAAAATTCTGATAATCCGGAATATTTTGAAAAACAAATGGAAAAAGGTTTTTCTGTTTAAAGGGGTGTTTTTAGTAACCCCTGACCGAAAAAGCAAATTTTTTAGAAAAAATTCCGAAAATGGGGAATATGGTAAAAAAACACATGGAAAAAGGTTTTTCTGATTAAGGAGTGTTTGATAGCGACCCCCCTGAACTTAAAAAAAAAATTTTAGCAAGATTCCAATAGTCGGGGAATTTTAAACCCTCCAAAAAATAATCCGGGAAAAATTATGTGAAATTGTGTAAAACAGTCCTTTTTTAAGAAGAAAGAGGTTGCAAATATATCTTTTGATTTTTCAGCGGGAGCAGGCCCCCTATTGTTTTTTGGCCCAATTTAAGTGGCCGCAATGTTTTCATTAAATGAATCAGGGGATAAGTGGAAAAAATGTGAACCAACGATGTGGCATCTTTTCAAAGGTAAAAATTTAAAAAGGGAAAGGAAAATTGAATCTCTACATTCAATTCCTTAAGAAGTGGATTTTGTTCTGCTTATAGGAAAAAACTGAAAAAACTTTTATTTTTCTTGAAAAAAAAAAAAAAAACGGAAAGAGAGAAGAGAAAAAAAAATAAGTTTTTGTAGTAGTGAAAAAGCTGGTGAATAAATTTAGAGATGTTTTAAAATACACTTTTTAGAAAAAGAACCCGGTATACAAAGACCCTTATAAAGCAAACCCAAGTCTCTTTATTTCAGTTACTTTAAGAAACCATGGGTTATACTATTAGAAGGGTTTTTTAGTGTACAATAAAGAGTGAAAAAGCTTTTTTTGTCTCCAATTTTTAATGGTAAGTCTGGTCCGGTCTTGGAGTTACTATTTTAGAGGGGTTCATTTTGTTTCAATCAAATGTTGATTGTTTGGATTTCTTTGTAAAATTTTTTCTTGTTTTGTGTTCGGGTTGCAAAATGTTTGACCGCAGGGAATTGTAATTTTTTTTTGCAGATTTATTTGTATGGGTTCTGTCCGGTCTCTATACATAGAAACTTCCAATGGGGAATAGTTAAGGTTAGGTATACAAAAATTTATGTACAGCCCATAAAGTTCCCCGGGAGTGTATGCCTTGAGTATGGGTAAAATTCGTCTTTTTTAGTAGATAAGAACAGTTCAGCCCTTACACTGCAAGGATATGAACTTGTAGAAAGTTTATTTACTTGGAAAGTTTAGACGGCCGCAATTTGAATGGACTGAGTTTACTATTTTAAATAAAGAATTACTTATGATGACATTTTTTGTTTCCTTCCCGGCAAATCTTCCTGATATATTGGAGTTAATTGTTCTTTATTTGAAAGGAAAAAGTTTTTGTTTTTAATTGCGTGTTTTGTTTTTTAAAATAAATTTGGAAAAGGGCTGTGACGTGTAAAAACATAGAGAATTACTTGTGTAAGCATTTTGTAACTTATAATGTATGTCATGTCGGTTTTAAAAATGACCCATATTGTGATATAAAGGATATCCCCTTTAAATTGGGGTTTTGATAAGATAAAACCCGTGGTATTTACTGAGCCATTTTGAAACCCTTTCATTGTCAAACATTTTTTGTTTTTTAAAAAAGTTTTTTTTTTTTTATGCGGTTTTTATGGATGTCTTTTGCTAATGTTTGCTTTCCCTAACGTTAATTGTCTGGGGGGGGGGGGTGATTAATTTTTGTTTTTTTGCAGGGGGTGAAGGAAAAAAAAGATTTAGTGATCCAATATACTAATAGAAATCATCAGCGCTATCACTTTGAAATCAAGCCCCGGGGGAAAGGAAAAAATTTCCCTGGTTTATTTGGTAGTACTACTGGGGTTTTTTAAAAATTAGAATTTAGGCCAATGGGTTTTCCCAATGTAACACAACTGGCACCTCTATTGGATAATTTTTTGTTTGGGCTCCAATTTTTTAAAGAGTTAACAAAGAATTCCTTTGTTTTAAAGGGGAGACCCAGTGCGTTTCCCCAGTCAGCGTGATGTGACCCCCTGGGTGTGATGTGATGGGCCCTGTGATGTGTTTTTTTTTTTCAGTTTTTTATTGTATGTTATTGCGCATTGCGACTAAACCCCGATTGTTTTGAAAACTAAATGGTCAATGTCATATTTTTATAAGTTGTCCTTTTTTTTTTTTTGCTATTAATCTGTCCCAGATAAAGGTGAGTAAAAACACAGAATACTCTAGGGCAAAAAATTTTAAAAAATAAAAATATTTAATTGTTAAATAAAAGCATGATTAGTGGAATTTATGACATAAAAATATAGGGGTTTATGCTAATACCAGTGAAAAAAAATTTTTGGGGAGGGGGGGGAACAGTTTCCATATCTTTTTGGGTTTTGAAAACATAAAAAAGGGTTGACTGTTTCTGACTAGGCCCATCAAAATGGGGGGGTGATCATTTTTCTTTCAGCAAAATTGGCTCTGTTTTTTCTGAGAAGATAGATGTCAGGAAAAAAAAAAAAAAAAAATGGAATGAGTGTATTAGTTTTTTAAAGCTATGATATGTGCACTCCGTATGGGGGAAAATTTTTAGTTCCACTCACTCTTTTAAACAATGGTGCAAGAAAATTGGGGAAAATAAAATGAGTGATAAAGGCCCCCCGAACCTGTAGAAGTTTTTTGCAGGGGACAAAATTGGGGAGCGAGGAAACCGGAGAAGAAAGTGGGAAAAGATGTTTTCTCAGAGAATAATAAGTCTGTTCTTTTTTTCAACCAATCCAAACTTGGAGACGGGGGTTGATCGTATGCAGCTGGTCCTTATGGTTTTGTTATTCCAATCGTTGCTAAAAAAAAGAAGGAATGCCATCAAAAGAATATGGGATTATGGAAATTAAACAGAATCTTTATTTTGGGCCCAATTTATGAAAAATTTTTTGTATGACAAAAACGCTACTACTACCAATATCTAGAGACTTGATTGACTGACCCCCCCCTTGCAACAGGCAAATTTATAGGGGGTCTTCCCAAAATAAAGGGGATCGTAAGGGATGTGATCCAGAATTATACAACCCGCATTCATCTTTTTAAAAATTTTGTGGGGAGGGGTTTCCTTGCTGAAAAATTTTGGTTATAGACTCAAAATTTTTGCATCCGCTGAATTATTCTATCAAAAGTTTTTTAAAACCCAAAAAAGGGGTAGGGAAATTTTTCAGCAAATAAAAATTGAGGTGGAAAAAAAGGGGGGCCCTAATGAAAATTATTTATGGGGGCTAATGGGGAAGGTGGATTTAAAAAACCAAATTTTGGGGTCCATATTGACAGTCCCGGGAAAAAACCCGGGTTACGTTAAAAAGTGAATTTCAGCAATTTTTTTTTGTTTTTTGGGGTTTTTTAGAATTGCTGTGATTTTCCCTTTTTTAAAAAGAACTTTCCAAAACTCTTTCCATTTCTTCTCAAAAATTTTTATTTTGAACTTTGGGGCCCAAATTCCCGGGGGTAAGCGAGCAAAGGGGGGGGGGTAGGACATGGGGGTTTAAAGGGCGAGAGAAGGGGGCTCCTTCCAGTGCTGGCGAAAAACACACCTGCCCGCGGGTCATCAGTTTTCAGGAAACCCTCAGGCCCCGTCATCCCCTTTGGGTCAGGGGCCCCCCGTGAATCTCAGTTTAAAGAACAGGGGTCGTCAATTTTGTCCTTTGTGGTTAATGCAAACCTGCATCCCGCAGTCTTACCTCCCCGTCCTCCCCGTCACGCCACAAAAAGTTTGTCATCACATCATCAGATCCGGCACATGAAGCAGCCCCAAAAATCAACCCCAAATACCCAAACCCTTTTGGGTTAAACCATTTTGAAAACCACTTTGAAAAGGGCAAAATGCGGTTGGGGGCAAAAAGGGAAGTTTTAAAAAATCAAAAGGGCCCAAAAAGGGGGGGGATTTCTCTGCCTGACGCCCGTTAATGATGCCATCAAAGGGGAGAAGGAAGGGCCCGGTTTTAATTTTGGGGGAAAAAATCCCGGGCGGGGCGGCAACGCCTTGCAGGGCCCCTCTTGCTTGTAGCCCGCAAACTCCGGATGGGAAATTTTAGGACGACGAAGTCACCTGTGTTTTATGATGATGATGAGACGACAAATTTCGGATTCAACGTGGTCTTTTCAGCAGAATTTTCCCTTTCGCGCCATACTGGGCGAGGGTGGAAAGACATGGGTTTGTGTTTAGTTCCCGGGTTTCCCCCTCAAAAAGGGAGAGGGCGGGCGCAGAAGTTGGGATTGATTTTCCCCAGCCCCGGCACGTAAAACCCCCCTCCTCCTTTTCGCCGTCAAAAAGGTCCAGGACCCCTCAAGCCTGGGGCCCCTTTTTAGCAAGCCTCCCGTTTTACCCAGCGATGGGGAAAATTCCCCCCTTTTTCCCTAAACCATAAGTAGAGGGAAAAAACCCCTTTGGTGGTTAACCACCACCAACATTTTCTAGTCCATTCAGCGAACATGAGTTTTAAATTTGGGGGCAACCCCTTTGGCCAAAAAAAAACCCCACCGATGCCGGGGTTTTCCAACCACTGTCACACCTCTGTCTCCGCCTCCTCCTCCTCCTCCCCCAAACCACCAAGCGTTTCCTCAGGGCCCCATGTCTCTCAGAGCCCATTGATAAAGGGATCAACCTCCGTTTCACCCTTTCCACCGTCGCCCGAGTACCACCAGCACCACCAGAGACCCATCCTACCCCTTCTCCTTCCGCCAGTTTGACGACCTGCACGCTGTACATTTGCCAGCCCTAGCAGCCAGCCTTCTGTCTTCCAGGTTTGGGAGCAGAAGAAACACTTTAACACCAAACCTCCCAAAGCCAAAAGCCTGAATGTCGGCATTGCAAGGCTTTTGGCCTTGAAATGTTGCCTTTCCGTCTGGTGGACACAGATGGGTTCTGCCACTTCATGGGCCCTTCCCCGCCCCAATACCAGATCCGAGCAGGCATTTCTTTGCCAAAAAGCCGTCCCTGCCCTTGCCAGCCACGTGTCATCTAAAATTTCAAGCGCTTGTCTGCATCTGTGGCCGGGAAAAGTCCATCTAACCACCGACACATGGACTAGTAAGCACAGCCAGGCCACTATATCTCTGTGACAGCTCACTGGGTGAGCTGGGTGGATGTCTCTGGGGGTGACGGTGGCTCTCAGGCTCGGCCACGCTCTTCAAAACGCAGGGATGGTGCAGGGTTCTTTCCCCCAAGGTCCTCTGGTTGGGATCACGTGCCCATAAAAAACCAGGCCGTGTTGAAATTTAAACTGTCTTGGAGACCGTCCCCCCCACAGGTCAGGAGTTGTGGACGGCTCTCCACAACGAGACCCAGCACTGGCTGGTGCCAAGAACCTTGTGCCAGGCAAGGTGGTGTGCGATAACAGCGAAATCTGCTGGCCGCCATTAAGATCGGTAGGCTGGAGCACATCCCTTGCCTGGCACATGTCATGAACCTTGTCAAACCAGAAATTTCTAAAGAGCTTTCCCGGGTCTGGCTGCCTGGCTGAGGAAGGGGTTGGAGTCTAAGTTCGCACTTCCCCCCGTTGCACCCCGCTTTCCCCCTGCTGCGT
>JAODAL010065616.1:0-18151 GCA_025379985.1 Phyllomedusa bahiana
GCTGGCTGTCAGCCAAAAGGGTTTGCCCTGCCCAGCAGCCACGTCTTCTGAGCGGCCCTTTCAGCACAGTGGGGAGATTACGACAAACGCACCCGTTTTCCACAAAAAGTTGACGTTTGACTTATCAAGATGAATCGGGCATGGATCTCTGATGATGTTGTGGCCCCAATTGCCGAGGTCCCGATTAGTTGCCGGTCTACTTCACATTCCCTCTTAAAAAGGGAATTGGTTCCTCTTGAAAATGTTTTTTAAAATGATCATTTCTTACTGCAATTTTTATTCACTTTTCCCAACAGTTCATTTTGCTGGTTTTGCTGTGAGGAGACTGTAAAAGATAGCAAGGTTTCATGACAACACCGTATTCCATTTTCTCACTTTATCTTTAGAAGTTTTCGCATTGTCAATGGTTTTGAGGTCATGTTGCTGTGAGATACAGCTATAATTATGGTCCTTTGGAACAGAAATGTGGTTTTTAAGTGGAATTTCTCCCTCACAATTTTTAATAGTGGCTGAGAAGTCATATTTAAATTTTTTGGGGTCATGTAGCTGTGGATACAGCAATAATCAGGCCCTTTTGGAACAGAATGTGGCTTTAAGTGGCATTACTCCCTCACAATTTTTAATAGGGGCTGAGAAGTCATATTTATAATTTTTGGGTCATGTAGCTTTGATACAGCAAAAATCAGGTCCTTGAACAGAAATTTGGCTTCTAAGTGCATTTCTCCTCACAATTTTTAACAGTGGCTGAGAAATAATTTTATAATTTTTTGGGTCTTTCTGCTTTGAAATGCAGCAATACTACAGTCCTATTATAAAAAAATGTTGTTTCTAACGGGACATTTGTTCATCACAATTGTCCAAAGTGGCTCAAGGGTCATGCCTTGAATTTTTGGGGGCATTTTGCTTTGAAATCCAGCTATAGACCAGGTCCGATTATAATAAAAATGTTGTTTCTAACAGACATTTGTTTTTCACAATTGTCCAAAGTGCTCAAGGTCAATGCTTTGAATTTTTGGGGCTTTTTTGTTTTAAAATGCACATACTACAGGTCCTTTTATAAAAAAATTTATTTCAAAGACTTTTGTTCTCACAATTGTCAAATGGCTAAAGGGGTGATGGTGCTGGCAAAACAGGAATAGGTAGGACACTGTTAATGGACACATATTGCAAAATGACTTGTTTTTACAAATCTTTAACATAGCTACAATCCCTGTATTGAGACAACCCCTTTTTAAAACAATTAAAAAAAGAGAAACAAAGACATGGTGGGATTCCATCCTATTTTAAAATGTGTTTTCTAGAATTAAAATACTAAAAAACTTGCTTTTACAAAATAGCTGGTTTAAAAAAAATTCCCCCTGAATTGTACAAGGGAGGGACAGGAAAACTTGACCAAATGTAGGTTATTCAGAGGACATGGAGTATGGAGCACAGGGCAGAGAACAAAGTACAGAGACAATTTCCTCCAGCACTAATAAATAAGAAAAAGAATGCCAAGAAAAAGGGCACCTGGGAAAAAGAGCGTTAACCCAGTATTTCCAAGTGAAGCTCAATTGGTCCGCACTTATCCCGGAGGGGCAAGCATTCCCCGGGAAAAGGGGGACGGGTTTATGTCCGTAAAAAACAAAAAGGGTTTGGTTAAAAGGGACTCCTTTTTCCGGCACTTTTAAATGGGGGTTTATGCGGGTTTTTGGGGCTCATGCTGTGGCCCAGGACAGTAAGTCAATGTCCGGGAAAAACAAAAAGGGTGGTTAAAAGGCCCTTTTTCCCGGCATTTTTGAATCTGTGGGTCAGACGGGTTTTAAAATGGTAAATTCCCGGTACGGGAAACAGATAAAGTCAATGTCCAGTTCAACTAAAATGGGGGTTTGAAAGACTCCTTTTTCCCGGAAACTTTTTAAATTGGGGGTCTTTGCGGGGTTTGGGGTTTTAAATTGCTGGGGCCCCCAGGACGGGTATGGGTCAATGTCCGTTAAAACTAAAATGGTGGTTAAAAGACTCCTTTTTTCCCCGCTCTTTTAAATCTGGGGTCATGCAGGTTTGGGGCTCTGCTGTGGCCCGGACATTTTAAGTCAATGTCCATTTAAATAAAATGGTGGTTGAAAGACCCCTTTTTTTCCGGGCACTTTAAAATTTGGGGTCATGCAGTTTGGGGGTCAGCTGCGTTCCAGGAAGGGATATTAAATGTCCATTCAAGAAACATGAGGGTTCAAAAAACCCCCCTTCTGGCACTTTTAATTTTGTGGGTGATGCAGGTTCGGGGGCAGCTGGGGTTTCAAGACTGGGTATGAAGGTGTGTGGTTTTTTTTCTGGGTTTTTATAACCAAGTGTGTTCCCTAAAATGTCAGTATCCATTTGATTGTTTTGGATTTAATTCCAGCTTCTCCAGCCCTTTTGGGTGAAATTTGAAGTGTTTGCTCCCCATAGACTTTAAGGTCATCGCTCATAATCGACGGGCCTCACATCGACTATCTTGTCGATGATGGGACTAGACCATCGACCTGTCGAGGGCCCCAACCAATCGCTCAACCAATTAAATTTTTAAAAAATAATACCAACCAAATGCACCCCATGGGAAAAAAAAGAAATAATACAGCTAGACCCCTGTGTGATTGTTTTTTCTTTTTTTTTTGGTGTGTTTTTTTTTGTTTATGAAATTTTTTTTGTTTCCTTTTTTTGTCATTACTTCTTTTGGTGTGTTCACTTTTAATTTAAAGTTTAACAAAGCATTTTTTTAATTTCTTTTGTGTTTGTTTTTCCCCTTTTTTGGTTTTTTGTATTCGTTTGGGGTTTTTCAATATTTTTTAATTTTTTTTTCATTATCCCATATTATTATTAAAGGTATTCTACTCTTAAAACCGCAGAAATTTGGAATGAATATGAAGGGATATTTGTGGGGCTTTGGAAGGTATGTAATTTTGTGCAGTAGGCTTTCTGCACACATATCCCTCAATATTGTCATGGGTAAAAAAGGAAATGTATCACAATTGCACAAAAGGTTATTGGCTTTCGGATTATTTTCGAGGGCCGACAGTTTCTGTGGGTTTTCGTGTGCTGTGGTGAAAGGAATGGTGAACAATACACCCATTGAAAAAAGCAAGTAAAACGTGGAAATTTCCAGGTGCTATTGATGTGTGAGGTGAACGTGGGCTACAAGAGCAAACCAATACGCTACGTTGGTGCAGCTCCCTGCCAGGGAGCTAACAGATGTGTGTCTAACACACAGTTCAGCAAACCCTACTGCGTATGTGTTAGAAGCAGACGGCTGTCACTGCACTTCTGCTAACAAAGCTGTATGTGCTCAAAAGGCTTCAATTTTCACAGCAGTATTGGAGTTGGACATCTGCATATTGGAAAAGGGGAGTTTCTCTGATGAGTCCTGTTTTCTGCCCCATTGAATAGATTGACGTTGGCGTGTCTGGCGAGAAATATTGGGGAACAAACACCCTGACATCATTTCTGGAAGAACACACGCTGGAGGTGGCCGTGTTATGATCTGGGCAATGTGTTTATTCTCTGGGCTACTCATCCATGTAGAAGGCACACTCAACTGATATGGGTACGACTTCATCCTTGCAGTTAACGTACATCTGTACATGCTGATTGTTTTCTCTGGGGCTGGTGGGATCTTCCAGCAAGACAAAGCAACATGTCACAGGACTAGAAATGTCCGACATTGGTTGGAAGAGCATGACTTAGACTTCAAACTATCCAGGCTCCTATTTCCCAAGACATGAACCAATTCAAGCATCTGTGGGACCATCTTGATGGTTGTGCTCACTCTATGGACCTCCATGCAACCTCCAGCAGCTGTGGGATGCAGTCGGCTCCATATAGATGTGACAACCTACCAGGACTTTATAGTGTCACTCCCAGCCCATCTATCTGCTTTTCATGTTGCACTCTGTTACTCTGGATGTTAGTTGACTGTGTATGACACTAAGCAGGAATTTTGAGTAAAAAAAAGACAAAATCCTGATTGGACTCCATAAGACACAGGGAATGTCCTACTTACCTTGAGCACATACAATGATTGACAGCTTTTCCCAGTATGAGCTTGTTTACAGAGCAAACTGTCAATCACTTGCTTTTTACTCAGAAATCATTCTTCAAATTGTGTAAACCTATACATCAGAGAGCTCAGCTTCTCTCCCTCCATCACATCCTACTCTTAGGTATAAACCACCTGCCAGATTTACTTTAAAGGGGTATTCATATCTTCCCTGGACAACCCGTCCCAGTTGTGCTCTAGCAGCAGGGATGGAGAGTTGGCACGCATACTTGGCTCTATCTGTACACTTGTATGGAAGAGTTCTGTGTACCGCAAGTACACTCCTGTAGAGTAGAGCATGGATGTCCACCTCTCAATTCCCTTTGACCAGAGGAGAAGCAGGACTGGATGTCAGGAGATCAAATTGGAACACTCCTTTATCAATGTAAACAGTGTAAAAGGGTGCTCCTCACAAGAGCTTTTCAAAGCTGAAAGTGGTTTACCTGTTCTAGTAGTAATGTGCCTGGAATTGCTGCAATGAAGCTATAAATCTATAGTTTTGTACAGTTTTAGTGTGCCCCGCCTCCCGTGTGCCCCCCGAAATCAGGCGCATTACAAAGTGCCGCGAGCGCTCTGTAATGCGCCTGATACTGCCGTATGGGAGGTTTTAAACTATTGCGAACAGGGCTGCGCTGGATGTCGGGCTGAAAAGATGCCAGACTTCTGGTGCAGCCCCGTTCATACAAGTCGCCCTCAATGTCCAGAAGGATGAGAACTTTGAATCTGTGGAATAGCCACCCCAGGAGTTGGTCACAGCAAGTAAAGGAGAGAGATTCAAGAAAGGCCTAGATAATCACTTACTACTAAATAATATTAATACTTTTGTAGCCATATAAAACATCTGGATCCGGTCTAATGGCAATTTTGGGATCAGGAATGGATTACTCTTTTAGGGCAGATTGATTCATCCCTTATGGGTCCCAAAGTCTTCCTCAGTATGCTTCATTTTGGGGATGGTGTGTTCAGGGGGATGTGAAGTGGTTGGCTTTTCTCCACACATAGCATTGAGCATTTGGTAAAAATTAAATTTTGCTTTCATCTGACCAGTGCAGATTCTCCCAAATGCTTGCTGCACCCCTTACTTAGATTTTTTGCAAAATGCAAACAGGACTTCTTTTAGCTTGCTATCAAAAAGGTTTTTCTTCTTGCCACTCTTCTATACAGGCCAGATTTGTGTGATACACCTGAGATGTGGATCTCTGCAGCTCCTCTAGAGCAACACTGGGCCTCTTGGCTGCTTCTCTAATTTATACTCTCTCTGTCTGGGCTATTAGTTTAGGTGGACAGCATGTCTTGGTAAGTTAGCAGTTGTGACACATTCCTTACATTTACGGATGATGGATTGAACAGTGCTTCATGAGATCATCAGACTTTGAGATATATTTTTTAAAACCTGACCCTGCAATACACTTTGCCATACATTTATCTCTAAGCTGTTTGGTGTGTTATTTGGTTTTTATGATGTTCTTTGTTCACTAATGCTCTCTATCAAACCTCTGAAGACTTCACCAAACAGCTGTAGTTATACTGAGAAAAAATTAAATAAAGATGTACGCTACTTAGGTGCCTTTGAAAGGCTACTCGTCACACTGGATTCTACTTAGAAATATCAGAGTACAGATGGCTGAATACATATGCATGCAGCGATTTTCAGTCTTTTAATTTGCAAAAAATAATTTTTACACTCAGAAATACTTGCTATTTTGTTTTGCTCTATCACAAAAAATATCAATAAAATAAATTTACATTTGTCGCTGTGATGTTTAAAAATGAGGAACAATTTCAAGAGGTAGGAATACTTTTGCTACCTACTGTATAAATAACCTTTCTTGCAGAGCTCTGATTGCTATGTATTACCATAAAGTTATTTATCTGTCTTATGTAAGACATACTGATGCTTCCCAGCATAATCCTTTTTCCACAGCGCAAAATATATCCTTGTGATCAATCCATTATATAACATGACATTGTCAAAGATTCAGCTAAAATATGAAACATTGGTAATGTCATATACTTTTGATTTATAGGATTTTATGTTCCTAGATCCTACGTAAGTTACATTATGTATATACAGCAATTAAAGTAAATTGCACTTACAGGTTGGTGATTGACACATGTAAGAAGGTTGCTATGGCAATGAACATTTTATTGCCATCATTTATAAGATGTGAGAGGTCTGTTTATATTTATATCTAGGTGATCATTCTCTTCATGCCTAATTTATCTTTCTATCTACCTTTCTCTTACTATCTCATACGTATCTTACTATCTGGGACGAGTAGTCTGACCCACATAGACCTTACCACATGGGCAATGCAGCATGCAGACAGCATTTCTACTATTACAGATATAAAAGTGCCCGTGTGGGCAAGGTCTACGTGGGTTAGAGTACTCGCTGTGTCAAAGTCTGACTTAATGAGCATCGTTTAACTATTCAAACTTATTGATTAAAAAGAGATACTAATGTGTCATCCGAGAATCTAGAACTCCAGAGGAAGTATGGTGAGAACACTGTTGCCAAGCACTTTTACGAGATGTTCCACTACACTAGTGAGCTGCGGTGGTGCATCATTGAGAAAGTATATGTCATGGATAGTGAACAGATTAGGATTAGGTTCCTCCAGCATAACATATATTGGATATATCCATTAGAGGCATTGTCCCCAAAAGAGTTAAAGGGATTGCTTTTTATGTTAAAGATCTTGCAAAAACAAGTCACTTTGCAATATATGTCCATTAACAGTGTCCTACCCATTCCTAGATATCCCCTATTGTATGGGCTGCATCAGCTCCTCAGGTCACTACAGCTACAGACTTGTTTGAGCTATCCTGATAGGCTGCCAGCACTAGTTGCTATAGCTACAGACCTGGCTTCTACTGCAGCCTAGTGGAAGCCAGTAAACACGCCCCTAAATTCAAATTGAAACCAAGAAAACAGGACAAATCAATGTATTGAGACAACCCCTTTCAATGAGCAGCTTAATCTGCGGGTATTTCTATGAATGCTTCATTGGTGGTGGGTTGATTATATTCTAAACATATGATATTCTTAGAGGGTGGAGACACCGTAGCAGCAATGAGTATTTAAGAAAGTCTTTTGACCTACTGCACATGCTTGACAAGAAAGGCAGACCCTTTACAACATCGCTGCGGTCTTCAGCACAGGTGTGCTCGACGATTTGTTCTATGAGTTCCAATGGACTAAGCATGAATATGACATTGCTATGAATAGATGAAGTGGACATTTCTGTTTAAAAACATGAGTATACTGATATACTAAGGCTGTTGTCTCCATATTGTTGAATTAAGACTACTATGGGCGACATGTATGATCGGGAGTTGCGCCTGTTTTCTGGTGAAAACGGCGCCTCCCCGATCCGAATCCCCTGTCGCACGCAGTGATGCGGTGTTAGGTGCAACCTTCGCCACTTTTGGCTGCGCCTAACAGGAAGGGGCGTGCAATGGGCGCGGTGTGGGCGTTCTGGGGCAGGATGCACCACATTTGAATACTCCGAGGCATGCATGATTACGGGTCGGCAAAGTGAGGCACATTGCAGCGATCGACAGCTCCGACAGGCAGACCTAGTTAGATCTGGTCTAAATGAGCCGGAGGAGGCGAAGTGAAGCGAGAACGTAATGGGATGGGGCAAAATGTGCTCTAGGTCGACTGTTACAGTTAACAGTACACAGCTCTCCGCTCCGTGAGGCATGGAGTATGATTCCAAAAATCGTTTTTATTAGGTGTAAAACATTATCTGAAAAAGAGCTCAAACCTTCTAAAAAAATACATAAATAAAATCACTAACAGCGCGTTTGTCACCGTCACCGTCACAACATCGGGAATTGCGATATAGAAAATTGCCGGGAAATACAGTAATTCAAATTCTGTAAGCGCTTCTCATTGGTCGGCATAATCCAGCCAATCAGAATAGGAGCGACAGTGACCCATTATAACCTATGGAGTAGTATTGACCAATCAAATGAAAAGGTGGGACAGTTCAAAATACAGTAAAAAAGGCAGAAAAGAGCTGATTGGTTGAACTAGCGGGGGCTTGGCTATCCCGGCCAATCAGAGAGTGAGCTACTTTGTCCCATTGTAGTCTATGGAGAGATGGGGGCACTGAAATCTCAGCTCCGTGCGGCATGGAGAATTAGTAAATAAATCGTTTTTATTAAGTGTAAAACATTCTCTGTAAAAGAGCTAAAACCTTCTATAAATATACATAAATAAAATCACTAACAACGCGTTTGTCGCCAAGACCGGTGCTACATCAGGAATTGGGATATTGTAAATCGCCGGGAAATACAGTAATTCAAATTCTGTAAGCGCTTCTCATTGGTCGGCAGAAACCAACCAATCAGAATAGGAGCGACAGTGACCCATTATAAGCTATGGAGTAGTGTTTACCAATCAAATGAAAAGGTGGACAGTTCAAAATACAGTAAAAAAGGCAGAAAAGAGCTGATTGGTTGAGACCAGGCGGCAGATATGAATCCACCAATCATATGTAGTGCGTCTATTTTGAGTGGAGCAAGAAGGGCGTGATAGAAAGGCGCCCTAAAAGTTATTACTGTCTATGGGAAATATTCTAGGACTGTGATTGGTTGCGGGGAAGAGGGGCTCTTCCTGCTTAGCCAATCAGCGGGTGAGCTACTTATCTCATAGAGTTCTATGGGGATAAGTAATGCAGAGCGAGCTCTGTTTGTGATTGGCTCAGTTAAAAGAGGCGTGTTTATGTGGGCCAATGGGAGTGCGAGCTACGCTCTTATGGGTTTTCTAATGCTATCTATAATAAAACTGTACATGGCAGAAATCAAATGATAAGACTCCAGAAGTTGTACCGATCTCTATATAAAATGAACAATAATATGGGGGTAACGAAAAAAAACTAATAAATATTAATTCAATAAATTCATTTTTATTTCTTTAATTTCGTTAGCCAATGATCAATAATATGGGGCTAATGAAATTAAACTTTTAGGGCGCCCTTCTATCGCGCCCTTCTTGCTCCACTCAAAATAGACGCACTACATATGATTGGTGAATAACTGTATTTCCCGACAATTTTCTATATCCCAATTCCTGATGTTGCGCCGTTATTGATTTTTTGTTAGTGATTATTTTTTATGTATTTTTTAGAAGGTTTGAGATCTTTTTCAGATAATGTTTGACACCTAATAAAAACGATTTTTGGAATCATACTCCATGTCACACAGAGCAGAGAGCGGTGTACTGTTCTAACAGTCGACCAAGCGCACATTTTGCCCCAGCCCCTCACTACATTTAATCGTTTTTAGACAGCTTTGATTTTTCACTTTATTCATTCATTCATTTGAAATACAACTCTTTTTGCTCTTCACTAACATGTTTAATGATTTCTCGCTGTTTTCCAGCCTGTCTCGAATCGGAATACATGTTAGGCGCAGTCCCTTCTGCACCTAAGTCCCGCACTGCGCCTCACACACTGGCGAGGCGTAGGGAACTTTTCACCACATGTATGAGTGCACCTCGGGTGGCGAATCTTAGGCGCAGTCCTGCACTGCGCCTAAGTCCCGCACTGCGCCTCACACACTGGCGAGGCGCAGGGAACTTTTCACCGCATGTATGAGCGCACCTCCTCGGGCGGCGAATCTTAGGCGCAGTCCCGCACTGCGCCTAAGTTCCGCACTGCGCCTCACACACTGGCGAGGCGCGGTGGACTTTACACCGCATGTATGAGCGCACCTCGGGCGCCGACATACATGAGGCGCAGCTTTCACGTTCGAGCGCTCGAAAACGTGCGCTCCGACGCGCCGAGATTCATACATGTCGCCCTATGGGCGGGCTTTACGCCTGTTTTTTGGCGTATACTGCGCCTCCCGGCCCGAATCCCCCTGTCGGACGCAGGGATGTGGTGTTAGGCGCAGCGTTCGCCACTTTCAGCTGCGCCCCGCATGAAGGGGCGGGCAATGGGCGCGGTGTGGGCGCTCCGGGGCGGGACGCGGCACGCTCGAAAACTCCGAGGCATGTACGATCGCGAGTCGGCAAAGCGAGACTCAGTGCAGCGCTCGGCAGCTCCGACAGGCAGACCTGGTTTATTTTGGTCTAAATGCTCCGACGGCGGCGAAGTGAAGCAGGATCGAAACATGCGAGAAAGCAGATAGAAGATCGCGACAGAAATCTCGGCGCTCCGCTCCGTGCAGCAGGAGTAAGATTCTGAAAAAATCGCCTTTATAAAGGCGGAAAACAGTGTCAGAAAAGAGCTGAACCTCAAAAATAAACATAATAAAAAAAATCACTTTCCAAAAATCTAGAACGGCGCAATATCAAGAAATTGGATATTGGAAATTGCCCGGAAATACAGTAATTCAAATTCTGAAAGCTATTCTCATTGGTTGGCAGAAACCGGCCAATCAGAATAGGAGCGACAGTGAACCATTAAAACCTATGGAGAACGATTGACCAATCAGAATCAACGGCGGGACAGTTCAAAATACAGTAAAAATGCAGAAAAGGGCGGATTGGTTGAGCTAGCGGCGGCTTGGCTATCTCGGCCAATCAGAATAGGAGCGACAAAGACCCATTATAGCCTATGGAGAATTTTGAACCAATCAAAATCCAATGCGGGACAGTTCAAAATACAGAAAAAAGGCAGAAAAGAGCTGATTGGCTTAGCTAGCGGGGGCTTGGCTATACCATCCAATCAGTGCTCGATCTACTTCTACCATTTTTGTATATGTAGAGATGGGCTCACTGAAATATCGGCACTCAGCTCCGTGCGGCATTAAGTATTAATAAAAAAAATCATTTTGATTAAGTGTAAAACATTATCACATAAAGAGCTGAAACCTTCTCTAAAAATAAATCAGTTAAAACCCCAAAAAACGCGTTTGTCGCCGAGACCGGCGCTACATAGGGAATTGCAATAGAGAGAATTGCCGGGAAATACAGTAATTCAAAAAGTTTAAGCTCTTCTGATTGGTCGGCATAAATCAGCCAATCAGAATAGGAGCGACAGTGGCCCATTATATCCTATGGAGGAGAATTGACCAATCAGAATAGGAGCGACAGGGACCCATTATAACCTATGGAGAAAAATTGACCAATCATATTCCAAGGCGGGACAGTTCCAAATACAGTAAAAAGGCAGAAACGAGCTGATTGGTTGAGCTAGCGGGGGCTCGTCCAACTTAGCCAATCAGAGCGCGAGCTACTTTCTCATAGAGTTCTATGGGGAACAGAAATCCGAGCGAGCTCTGTGATTGGCTAAGTTAAAAGAGGCGCGGTTATTTGGACCAATGGGAGAACGAGCGACGCTCCTATGGGTTTTCTAATGCAATCTGAAATCAAACTGTACATGGCCGAAATCAAATTATAAGACTACAGAAGTTGTCCCGATGTGTATATAAAACGAATAATAATATGGGGTAACGAAATAAAATATTAATTCAATAAAATCATGTTTATTTCTTTATTTTCGTTATCCAAGGATCAGTAGTATGGGTGCAACGAAAATAAATAAATAAACATGATTTTATTGAATTAATATTTTTATTTCGTTACCCCCATATTATTATTCGTTTTATATACACATCGGGACAACTTCTGTAGTCTTATAATTTGATTTCGGCCATGTACAGTTTTATTTCAGATTGCATTAGAAAACCCATAGGAGCGTTGCTCGCTCTCCCATTGGTCCAAATAACGGCACCTCTTTTAAGTTAGCCAATCACAGAGCTCGCTCGGAATTTCTGTTCCCCATAGAACTCTATGAGAAAGTAGCTCGCGCTCTGATTGGCTAAGCTGGACGAGTCCCCGCTAGCTCAACCAATCAGATCGTTTCTGCCTTTTTACTGTATTTTGAACTGTCCCGCCTTTGAATATGATTGGTCAATTTTTCTCCATAGGTTATAATGGGTCCCTGTCGCTCCTATTCTGATTGGTCAATTCTCCTCCAGAGGTTTTAATGGGATACTGTGGCTCCTAGTCTGATTGGCTGGTTTATGCCGACCAATGAGAAGAGCTTAAACAATTTGAATTACTGTATTTCCCGGCAATTCTCTCTATTGCAATTCCTTATGTAGCTCCGGTCTCGGCGACAAACGCGTTGTTAGGGATTTTATTAATTTATGTTTATAGAAGGTTTCAGCTCTTTTTCAGAGAATAATTTACACGTAATAAAAATGATTGTTTTAGTCATACTCTATGCCTCACGGCGCTGAGAGCCGAGATTGCATGGCGCCGATCTCTCCATAGACTACAATGGGAGAAGTAGCTCGCGCTCTGATTGGCTGGGATACCCAAGACCCCGCTAGCTCAACCAATCAGCTCTATTCTGCATTTTTACTGCATTTTGAACTGTCCCGCCTTTGAATTTGATTGGTCAATACTAGTTCTCCATAGGTTTTAATGGGTCTTTGTCGCTCCTATTCTGATTGGCTGAGCTAGCCAAGCCCCCGTTAGCTCAACCAATCAGCTCTTTTCTGCATTTTTACTGTATTTTGAACTGTCCTGCCTTTGATTCTGATTGGTCAATAGTTCTCCATAGGTTTTAATGGTCAATGTCGCTCCCTATTCTATTGGCCGGTTTATGCCGACCAATGAGAAATAGCTTTCAGAATTTGAATTACTGTATTTCCCGCCAATTTCCAATATCCGAATTCTTGAATTAGGATATGGAAAGTGATTTTGTTTTATGTATTTTTTATTTTTAAGGTTTCAGCTCTTTTCTGAGAATGTTTAACGCCTTTATAAAGGCGATTTTTGATTCATACTCCGCACTGACATGTGGAATGATTTCTCGCTGTTTTCCAGCCTGTCTCGCATCGGAGCAGATTTTCGGTGCAGTCCCGCACGGCGCCTAAGTCCCGCATTGCGCCCATGTCCCCGCACCGTGCCCCACACACTGGCGAGGCGCAGGGAACTTTTCCCCATGTACGAGTGCACCTCCTCGGACGGCGAATCTTCGGCGCAGGCCGCACTGCGCCTCAGTCCCCGCTCTGCGGCTAACACACTGGCGAGGCGCCGCGGACTTTTCCCCGCATGGATGACCGCACTACCTCCGGCGGCGAATCTCAGGCGCAGCGCCGCACTGCGCCTAAGTCCCGCACTGCGCCTAACACACTGGCGAGGCGCAGCGGACTTTACATGGAATGTATGAGCGCGCCCCGGGCCCCGACATAAATCAGCCGCAGATTTCGCCGGAAAACTAGCGGAAAAACGCTCCCCGACCCGACGAGCTTCATACATGTCGCCCTATGTGTTTATATGGTTCTGAATACACTTGCACTCTTTATATGACTTGAGGTTTTTTGGTCAGTTTTTTTAATATATTGTGTGAACACAGACTTAGAGAAGGTCCAGTTTCAGACCATTGCGGTGTTAATTCACTTACTAAAGTTGGTGCAAATATTTCTATAAATATCATTTCTTATAATTGCCCATTACCTAATTTATGGGCATCTATGCTTTTATTTCTTTTCCCGTGTGAATTGGACGGTTTGTTACCGACATCTGGTGAGAATTCCATACCAATAGCAGCTTTAGAAATATATTTAATTTGAAAACTGGTAACGTGTTCAATACTTATTTCATCTATTTATCTATGTATCTATATATGTATTTATCTGTGTAACTATCTATCTGTCTCTGCATCTATCCATTCATCCCTCCATCCAACTTTTGCCATCTATCTATAATGCTTCCATGATAAATGTCATGGGCTTTTGGTTGAAAAAATACATATACCAGAAAGGTATAGCTAATATGAATTTTTTGAATGTTTGATGTTTTGCATGTAATTATACTGCATAGAGTTACTACAATAGTATACTAATAATCCCTGTAGTAGTTCTGTTTTTATGACACTTTATATTTTTGCTGTTGTATGATTATGATGAAGACGAAAATTATTTTTGACAAAGCTGTTGGTTTTGTGTGGTCAGAGTTATTAGTAGTGATGGGAGCAGCATTTATTATTAATACCGGTGGTGTAGTTATCGTTAAATATCACAGTCTCAGATAACCCGGCCAAATCCCGCTTTGCTTTTTTTCCCCAAATACACGGCTGACATTCTACCTGATCCTCCAAAAAAATTTCTCGAACTCTCTGTTACTTATTTAAAGGTCAAGTTGAATAGTGAAATATAGAGAATAGTCAGGCACAGATGTGCAGTCAGGGCTGGAGATTACATGAAAAGGGAAATAACATAAAAATAATTTTGTTTTAAATCCTAAACTGGACATAAAATGATGCATGTAAAATGTGGAAATAAAAAGTGGTATTGTATCTGCTATGTATTATTTATAAACAGTGCATCCAATATCTCATGTTGTTGGCCTGCCCTGTCAATAGCAGTTTGTATCACCGGCTAATGAATTCAATGTGTTCAAGCCGTGGATGTGATTCCAGACTGGACAGAGAGAGACGTACTGTATATTCCTCTGTATCTGATCTGTACTGCAGAATAGAAATGGATTAGCCTTTGTCAAAGAAATATAATGTTTTAGCAAAGTCAAGGGAATTATCATGCAGAAATGGAACAGAATGAATTATTTATTTCTCAGTGTCTTGATAGACATGGAATTGGAGGAGCAATTGGAAAAAAAACATTGGCAAATATATGACAAGCTCAATTTGAGCAGGCCTAGGAGATTTAAATAGTATTTGTATTCAGAGGTCCTAGACTTTCTCTCTGTAGAGTGAAAATACAATTTCTTTCACAAATATATTAAAGTACCTATAGTTGCATTAGTCTAATCACCTGAGGTCATTTATGTGTATATTATAGAATTGCTTGAATAAAAATTTCTTAACCCCTTAAGCCGAACACCTGAAAAGTAGTTAATGACCAGAACATTTTTTTTGTTTTTGCCTCCTTGCGTTTCAACAGTTGTAACTTTTTTATTTTTTCAATGACGCAGTTGTATGAGGCCTCGTTTTATTCGAGACAATTGTACTTTATGGGGAATAGTTTAAATTCGCTTATAAAAAAATTGCAGAAATTTTTTTTTTTCTTTTTTATTTTTACACCATTTACATTTCACACTTTTAAAAACTTGTTAGATTAAATTCTACAGGTATTAAGGTCGTGTGGATACCTAAAAATGTGTAGGTTTTTTTGTGTGTGTAATATATCACAATCATCTATATTAAATATTTATTTTTATTTTATTATATATTTTTTTATTATTTTTTTTAACACTTTTTCAGTTTTTTTTTACTTTTTTTTTTAATCCCATGAAGGGAGAACTGTTTTAAAAATGTTTTTTTTTTTAAAGCAATTAGTAATTTATTATCATATTAATGTATGCTAATACATTCTAATCTTTTTCAGTTTGACACAGGCAAATCGGGACAGCACACGGGGCTGGCCTGATCACGGGCTTGTTTACACAGACACCCGGGGGCTATCTAGTCCCCAAGCTGCTGTCACCTTCCCCCGGGTCTGTCGGGTCACCGCAATCACAACAAATTTAAACCACAATAAAGGGGTTAAAAGGGCACCGGGGCGGATGTTTCCTCCGCTGCCCGTGCTCCGGGGGGATGCTCTGGATCAGTCTGTGAGTATAGCCCCCGATCCCACCAGCTGCGGCCCGGGGCGCCGCAAAACTCCAGTGCGCAGTGACGCTAAAGACGTCCTGCAACGAACCCCCTTAAATCCCGCCGTCAAAAGAGTGGGGGGGTTTTAAAGGTTTAAGGGTTGCCAACTGTATAAAATTGTGAATTTTCAAACTGGGAATTTGTTTACTACTAAGGGGATTGAAAAAAGGTTCAGGTACAGGGGGAAAGTATCCGGGCCATACCCCCTGATACTTGGACTTTATACATTCACAGTTACAATTCTTCCACATACATATGGAGGCTTGTAGTTTGACTACTGGCCCGGGCCTACGCCGATGTTAATTTTTTTCTCTCTCTTTCCCCTTTCCCACACTTTATCACTGATGCTGAAACTTCCTCCTCCCTTCAACCTACTTAAGGCGGGAATTTCCACTCCAGCCTCGCTAAACACTCAGGCCAACCCCAAAATGAATAACATAAAACGGCATGAAAAATTAAAGTCTCTCCCCGCCTCACCATGTTTTCTACCATAACCTATGACACCCTGCCTGGGCTTCGGGCCTACAAATCCCGGGAAGACATTTGGGCACATCCATAGATGTCAGGGACCAAAAGAATTTTTTACCCCTTCCTTTATGCAATGCTTCCCACTTATTCCCATAAGTCCACCCCATTCCTTCCAAGGGAGCAAATCAAAAAGATAAACGGGCACCAAACCCATGTTAAACTTTACTTTAAAAAAAATAAAAAAACATTGCATACCACAGCTTACCGATTTTTTCCATAAGCACCTTCCCGGGAACACCTCATCCTCAAATGGGGTGTAATCGAAAGTTCATTATTTAGTCTCAGTCTTTAAACCCAAAGTAAGAGGAACGGACCAAAAAGTGTCATCTGCAGCAGGGAAAAGGAAAGGTGAGTATATTTTTTATTTTTTTTTTTGTCACAAACATTAGTTTGTTTTTTTTAAGCATATGTGGCCCACATATGTGCCTAATGTGAGGAAGCTAATGGGGGACCTATATATCTACCTACCTTAAGAAGACCTATATACCTATCTACTTAATGGGGGGCTTATATACCTGGCATATTATAGAAGGTGTAAACCGGGAAATTTTCGCGGCCAACGCAAGCAGAAGCAAAAGCCACACCAGGAAGGGAGCTATACCCCCGGGGTTTTCCCCAGAGCCCGCCGCAAAGCGGATGGACTTGCTGCGGCAAAGGGGACCAGTCTTACCCCGACGTCGGCTTGCGATGGGGGCCGGGGTCCAGCGTGGTCAAAGACGTAATCCAGAGACTATCGGGACGGCAAAGATGGGGCGGGCGCAAGTGGGGTTCAAACAGGCAAGGGGTCGGGCGGGCGGAAAACGGGAAAGGTCAGGAAACTAACAGCGGACTGGTCCCGGGGTAATCAGACAGAACACAAACCCTCAGACGCACGGAAACACCCCATCAAATGGCAGAGAGTGCGGGGGCGGAACCTTATATAGGACCAGGGGCAGCCAATAACCAATTAACGGCACCTGGCCCAAAAAATCCAGTCCACCTCGCGCGCGGGCCCCTTAACCAAAAGGGCGGGGGTTAGTATTTTAAAAAAGGTATCGCCGGGCCCCCAATCAAGGGGGGGGGGGGGAGATGCTTTTAGGAGATTTAAAAAGCCCGCTTTAAAAAGAGTGGGGAAAAAAACCCCCCCAGAAAAAGATTAAGGGGGGGTTTTGCCCAAAATATTTATAGAACATGACAATTCAACCCGGCCGATAAGGGTTGGGTTACACTTTCTCCCCTAAAAAAAAAAAGAAAAGGGGTCAAAAGGGGTTTCCCCAAAAAAAAACGTGGGGGGCATAAAAAATTTACAAGATATTTTAAGAAAAAATGTCCACAGAGGGTACCATAATTAAAAAAAAAATCAAGTTAAAAATCTACAATTTTCACTGAACATTCAGTTTGACAATTTTTTAAAAAAATTTATTTACTAAAAAATAATAAGAAAGAATTTGAAAAAACCTTTTTTTATCAAATTGCTAAAAAAAAATCTAAAAAAAATGTCTAAAAAAATTTTAAAAATTTGGGTTTTTTTGGATTTCTTGAATTTTGTTTAAAAAGTTTTAAAACCCAAAATAGTACTAAGGATGTAATTTTGAAAAGACACAAAACCCCCAAATTTTATCCAATCCAGTCTAGAGTTCTGAGAACTGAGATATTTGCATGTCCAATTTGATAAACAACAACACCAAAATCTAACTATTTCGAAAGAAGTTCACTACAGGACCTCAAAAATAATTCCTCTTGTAGTTCGCAGATCTTAAAAGGGTGGTTCAAAAGTGATATTGGACAGTAGTCTTTACTTACAACAGATTTCATCCTTGTTATCAACAACAATGATAAAAAGTGTTTCAGGTTTTATCCCAATTTTTAAAACAAACAATTAGATGAACTGTTAGAAGAGGGGATTATGCTGGGAATTTTGGAGAACAGACAGAAGGAACAAATGACACCTAAGTTCCCAATTACTCCCATATTTCATGCTTTTCCTAAAGTACATAAGGACACATTCCGC
>JAODAL010065617.1:0-18151 GCA_025379985.1 Phyllomedusa bahiana
CGGGGAAAAATATTCGATACGAAAACCTTATCGATGGTGGGGAAAAATTCGATCGATTTCGATAGCCAAGTAATCGCTAAAACCTATATATCAATATTCCTTATGATGAGGGGAGGTTAGCAATAAAGGATAAGTTAAGTTTTAGTTCCTAAATTATCTAGTAAAATTATATCTTTCCTCACAATGCTTTTAGATTTTGTACTCACGAAAAATTATTAATTTTGGGTACAGAATAATTTCAGCTATGAAGACCCATTGGGTCTTCCGGGGCCCCCAAAGTTTGTTATATGTTCTGTCTCTTTTTTGAAGATCACAAGTCTTTTGGTTCACATTCTGAAAACTTTTACTGGCAAAGGGTATGTGTAAAAGGGTTTTTCTTCTGGAGTGAATTAAGGTTGGACTGAATTACTCAGTTTTTAATGACTGCTTTAATTAAATTTTCCATCATTAAGAAAATGAACAAGGTCAGATAACTAGATGTTGAAATTATTAAAAAAGGAAACTCAGCATGTACTATTATGTATTCTAAACCTACTGATCAAAATAATGTACTTAGAAGAGACAGTTCTATCCCCCACAGACATTTAAAGATATCCTTAAGAGACGGTTTTTTAGAGCAAGAAGAATATATAAATGGCATGAGGATTTTAAAAAATGTATGGGGCAGTTAATTGATAAGTTTCAAAAAGTGAATCTAATAAAAAAAAAAACTTCAAAAAAGTAAGGAATGATATAGGAAAACTAAATGAGGATAATGTCATTAGAATTAAGATACACAAGGAGGGAGTTATGTACAGTGCCTGTAGTTTTGACAAACACTCTAAATTAATTAGGGATGCCATAAAAAAAGTGGTGGAAAACATTACAACTGGACCTGAAGCTTGGTTATTTGTTTAAAGATTCTCCTCTATATGTATATAGAAAAGAGAAAACAATAAGGAATCAGTTAATTAGGTCTGACCTATCTGGTCAGTAAAAAGTCACAGCACATGGTACTTAATACAAATAAAAGAGGCATCTACCCTTGTTTATCCTTCAAAACTGCAATTTCATCATAAAAGGACCTTAAATACAACATCCAATGAAAGGCATTAAGACCCATTAAAGGGTTTATACGTAATGTAATTGTCATGTTTATATATTTTCCCAAATTTTCCATGTGGAAACTTACGTAGGGCAACAATGGACCAATGAAAACGAAATCATGAAATAATTAATATTAGGTGTTACAAACAAAAAAATGTCAACTAATAGTGAGGAATTAGTAAAATATCAGGATGATAAAAAATGGAAGACATGTGAAGAAAGTATATAATGTAAATTTTTTTGATGGATTATAAAATTTTGGGATGATGAAAATAAAATTAAAACATGTTATTAAAAGCAAGGTTTTTTTGGTATTTCCCCTTAATTTCTTGCCCCAAGGGGTTCAATGAAAATGTAACAAAATATGTACTGTTTATAGGTCTGGTAGCTTTGGGGTTTAAAAAAGCTAAAAGTTTTATTTTGTGTATTTGATTTTAACGTTGTTTATTGATTGGATAGTGGAATCACGGGGTATAGGGTTTAACAGATAGAGACATTAGCGTGCATGCTTGAGAAAGGGTGTGCCCCGAAACATTGCCACTGTTAGTCACTGCAAGGAGCTATGCTGGATTTATAAAGTACCAAATGGAATTAAACAACTACCTTTAAAATTAATTGAAGGAACTATCAGGACCACAGGTTTTTATTATTGACAATGTGGAAATGTGATATCTTTACATAAGAAACGTGTGATATAATGATGCATATGGAAAAAATAATAGTAAAACTATTTTCTAGAAAAAACAAAAAAAGTTTGCTTTGATACGTGTATATTTTCATGAAAAATGATAGATCATGGTACAAATCAGAGATGGAAATAGGGAATGGTTATTAAAACATAAATGTGAATACATGAGTCTAATACATTAGCCACTGAAGATATGAGCCATGAGTATAACAGTAGTGTCTTGAAATAAGGTGGCCTTATCAGGTGCTTCCTTAACTCTAATAGCTCTCTGTGAGGTAAAGCTACCATGCATTCAGGGCTGGGCTTCATTCATATGGATTAAAAGAGCCTCATGTAGCAAGGTGGGAGGAGTGCACAGCTAAAATGGAGGCAGTTACTCCTCCAAATACACAATCCAAGATAAGGCTACCTTGATGCAGTAGGTAGGAAAACACAACCTAATCAAAATGTGTACCAAACGGCTTAATTATTTTTTAAATGTATAAAGCATATCAGTAATGCCTCTAAAATTTTTACACTAAATTAAAAAATTTTTTTTTGTGCATTTTGTTTGGGAATTTACAGTATAAAGAGTAGACTGCTTTGCACTGACCCAATAATCTTGTGTTGTATTGATCTGTAATATGGCACCCTCATAAATCTTTGGTCCTGTAATCTATCTCTGTATGCCTCTGTTTTATTTTTGGTGGCACCAAGAGGTTCTTCTAATAAATTCATATTTAATCTGTGAGAAAGAAAATGCTGGAATTGTCCATTGAAGGGTATATTTAAACGTCAAAAGGTAAAAATTCACAAAAGGAAAATCTACTTTATTTAAGTAAAATGGACCGCCGGATTCCAGATTTAAACCCAAAAAGGGTTTACATTTTGGGGAAAAGCTGTGTACTTTCACCTTTAAATTTTTTTATATGCTTTTACAAAAAAGCTCTAATTTTTGTTTTTCTATGAAGGACAGTTTTATGAAAATTTTTATTTTTAAACTTGTTATTTTTTGCCATTTTTTTCTCCTTATTTAATTTTAATTTTGTTCCCCAGGAACCCCCGGCATTAAATTAAAAAGTGTTATTCAATTTTTTCGTTAATTAGCTTTCCGGGAAAGTAAAAAAATTTCTAAAGCTGCTTCTTCTGTGATATTCAATAATGTTTTATATGAAATGAGCATAATTGCAGAATTTAAGTTTTAAATCTACGACAATGGAATAATTTTGTGCTAATGATGTCCGTTTAAATTTCCTGATTACATACTCCCGAGAAAGAATTTTTAAACCCTCCCAAAACAGTATTTTAAATTTTTATTTTATTAAACCCGAATGCACTTTTTTATTTTTGGGACCAAATTTTTGCTTTTTAATCTTTCTTCTACTGCAAAGTCAAAATAAGGGAGTTTATTTCCTTGTGGTGAGATAACTTTTTAAATTCCACATTTTTTTTTATTCACTGCTATAAATATTTAAAAAACAAAAATAAAAAAAATCCATACAAGTTTTAACAAATTTATTTTTATCCACATAATCTTTACCCCTTTGTAAAATTTTGAACAGTTAATTTAAATATCAATACATCTAAACTTTTTTTAATTTTTGTGTTGCTTACTTTTATTTATGGAAATAGTCAAATGAACCATTCTAGTCAAATGTGGGAGAGAAAGAGAAATTGGCATGCACATGCTAAACACTTATCTACTGCTGTTAAGATTTTTTTTTGTTGCCCATGGGAAACCAATCAAGCCCCCTTTTTTTTGGAGTGCTTGAAAAATTTAAAGGAGAGCTATGATTGGTTGGTATAGACAATTTTCATACATGACAATTTTCATACATGAGCCCAAAAGGGTTTTTAGTAATATTTTGATCAAAAGTGCAAACTTCTTGACTTTATGACAACTTGCTATGGCATTGGTCATCATTTAGGGCCACATGTATGTAAACTGTCTATGTCTAAAAATTACTTTGTTTCCCATAGCAACCCGGCAGAGCAGCCCGTTCAGTTCATATAGTGCTCTGGGAAAATGAGAGGGGCGCTCAAATTGGTTGCCAAGGGCAACAAAGTGAGCTTTAGACCTAGACAGTTTTCATACACGTGGCCCTAAATGATGACCACTACCATAGCAATGGCAACATCAGCAAGAGAAATGACCCAGTGGGCCAACAACACTGTTGTTGCCAGGCCTGGCTAGCCCCTGGCTCTGGGTTACACCACCATAATGAAAAAGAAAGGATCACAACTGCTTATCTTTCCATGTACTCCCAGTAAACAGAGTAAAGAAAATATGTAGTAACTTTTATGCAGTTCCCCTTGATGTTGTTGATGTTGCTGGGGTGGTTGTCATGCAGTGCTACTCTTGTTAGTGCAGAGATCTATATACAAGAGGTCTCTAGTACTCTTATACAGTTTGATTAACCGCTTAAGGAGTTTTGACCTCCTTGACAGAGCTCTATTTCTTTTGAAATCTGACATGTGTCACTTTATAAAGACAAATTTCACATGTCGGCACTTCTTCCATAAAATCCAAAGTAGCTTTATTATAAACGTTAAAATTCCATGAAAAACAGGATCACACACTTATCAGGGAATTTAAAAATGTATAATAAAGCTACTTTGGATTCAATGGTCGAAGTGTTGACATGTGAAATTTATCTTTATAGATGTTTTCCCTGGCTGAAGAGTTTACAGCTAAGTCAGAGCACTCATCAAGATGGGGAACAGAGCATTCTTTAAAACACTTGGGAGTGGAGAGCACTGTAGTCTGCTTGCAAGCCTTTTTGCTTTATATGTGTCACTTTATGTAGGAATAACTTTTTGATACTTTTACCTATCCATATAATTCAGAGATTGTTTTCTCGTGACACATTGGGCGACATGTATGAAACTTGGTACTATCATGCCAGTTCTAAAGGAGTGTAGTATACGACAGCATGTATGAAAGAGTGTTATGTGCCAAGCTTTGTCTCAGCCATGGTTGGTCTTTTTGGGTATTTTTCATCCCAAAACTTTGATGTTTCTTGGTGCTTTTTTTTTGGAACATTAAATTTGTTTTGTGTCTATTTGAAAACTGTCAAGTTTTGGGGGGAACGATTATTTCTACATCTGTCAGACATGGCTACGGCTCAAAGTATGCCAGAAAACTGGTGCAGCTCCATTCATACATGTCGCATATTGTTCTTTAAGTTAGTACAAAATTTGGGTTTATACAATCCTTGTTTATTTGTGCAAAAATATCAAAGTTTGATATTTACAAAGTTCAAAAATGCGTGTAAGACAGGTAGATATCCCAAACAAACAAAATTTTTATAATAGTTCCCCCTTAAAATTTTCTATTTTTATGTCAGCAAAATTTTTTTAAATGTCTTTTAACTTTTTTTAGGAATTAAGGGGGGGCTTAAAAATTTTAAGTAGAAAATTTTTACATTTTAGGAGAATTTGCAACAAAAAAATATTTTAGGGAAAAAAGTCCGTTTGATGTGGCTTTGGGGGCCCGGGTGTGTTGAGACCCCCTTTTTAAACCCCATCTAATAAACTACCCCCCCAAAAAAGTACTCAAAAAAAGATTTGGGAAGCTTTTTAAATTGCTCTATTTGTTTCCAGGCATTAAAACAAATTTTAATTTTTTTTTCAGATTTTCAATTTGTATTTTTTATTTACTGGAAAAAATACTTTGATAACGGGAAATCACAACTCAAGATAATTTCCCAACTTTTCCATCATTTTTAAAAATTTAAAAATTTTTTTTATATAGCCCCAAAATATTGCAGCACTTTACAATTTTGGGGGGGAAATAAGCACAGAAAACCAGACATTACTTTAAAAAAAAGCAAATGAAAAATGAAAAACCGTGGTGTGGGGGCCTGCTCGCAAGAGGTTTTACAATTTTTTGGTGTAGGGGAAAAACCCAAAAGGGTGAAAAGTGCTTTGTTTACAATGGACCACCATTTTAAAAAAGATGGGGGGGTATACTTTAAATTTGGGAAAAAACCTCCCCACCCAAACCCATACATCTATTAAAGTTTAAGTGTTGTGGGTGCCAAAGTGCAGGAAGTGGGGAATCTGTGAAAAAATTTTGGGGGGTTTGGAATTAGGGTTTCTTGATAGGCTTGTCTAAGAAGTTTGAGTTTTCGGGCGCCTTAAAACTTTTGGGGGTTTTTTGGTGGCCCCTTTTCCACAGGGGGGAAAACATTTTCCCAGAGAAACTGGTGAATTTCGTGAAAAATCTTGGGACGGGCGGGGAGGTTGGATGAGTGAGGTGTGTAGTCTTAGATCATAGCAGGCGGAGAAAAGGGGGTAGGGTGGTGACAGAGAAAAGGGAGGAGATGTATGGGGGGCAGCACTGTGGGACCCTTATGTGTGGGGTTTGGATGAGTTTATGTTGTATTCTGTACTAAATAGGCAGCCAGTGCAGGGACTGCACAGGGTTGAGGCATCAGTATAGGGGCTGGAAAAAAAGACAACCCTGGGGGCTGTTTCAGGACAGTTTGCAGGGGGGGAGGTTTACGAGAGGAGCCCAAACAATTTGGGATTTTCGGTAGTCAAGACGAGAATGAATAAGAAGCATTTAATGGGGAGTAGGGTTTTTGTTTCCACTTGGGGAAAAAAAAAAAAAAAAGGACGGATTTGAAGATATTCTTGGGGTGAAAGGTTTAACGGGAGGGGCAAGGGATTTGATATGGGGGTGAAGGTCAAAATCAGAGTTAGTAAAACCCCAAAAGGACTCGGGCCTGTGCTAGGAGTTATGGTGGTACCCCCAACTGAGGAGAAATAGCGGGTGAGGTGGGTTTTAGTAGATGGGGGGAAATGACTAGAAGTTCATTTTTTAGTGGGGTTTTGTTGGAGATAGAGAGGGGAAAGATGATTTTCCGGAAAAGGGACAGCAGTACTGGTGTTCTGTAGCAGGGAAAGAGTAAATTGTCTGGGGGGAAAAGTGTTTTGTTGAGTGTCATCAGCGTAGAGAGGGTTAATGGAAGCCAAATCAAATGGGGTTTTGGTCCAATGGGGGCTGTTTAGAGTGAAAAGAGGAGAGGCCCAAAAGAACGGATCTGGGGAAAACCCCAACAGCAAGAGGGGAGGAAAAGGGGGTAGAACCGGGGAAAAGAGACACTGAAGGAGCGGGCAGAGAGGTAGGAAGAGAACCCCGGAGTTCGGTGTCCTGGATTCCAAAGGTGGGGGATGTTGAGGAGGGGGGTGGGGATCAACAGTGTTTAAATTTCTGCAGAGAGATCTAGAAGAAGCCGAATTTAGTAGTTAAACCCGCGATTTTTTTTTCAGGGGTCTTTTTAAAAAATTTTGAAAGAGCAGTTTTGTGGAGTATGGGTGCGGAAAAACCCGGGTTTCAGAGGGTTTTAGAAAAAGAGTTGAGAGAGATTTGGGATCAGGCGAGGTAGACCAAGGTTCCTGGTTTCGGGTTTAAGGGCAGGTTTGAGACTGGTCGGTTTGGCGGCGCAGGAGGGGTCCCAAAAGGGGTTTTTTAAATTTGGGAGTTTTTTTAAAAGGGGTTTAAAGGAGGATGGGAAGATCCAGGGAGAGGGGGAGGAGAGGGTTTCGTTTTTAGTGAGGTGAGGGGGACCCGCTGGGGAAATTTGGGCTGGACAAGGTGGGAGGGAATGGGGGCCTAGAGCAAGTGGTGGGGCGGCAGGGGGGAGAAGCCTGGAACTTTTTCTTTGTGTCGGGGCAAGGGGGCCCGGCGATTTTGAGGGGCGTGGGGGGAGGGAAGGAAAGGGGTTAAATTGGGGATTGTGATGTGATGTTTTTCCGGATGCTGTAATTTTTTTCTTTGAAGTGAGCGGCCCGGTCTTCGCACAGAAAGGTTTAGTGACCGGGGCCCGAGCTTTTGGGCCCGGGGGGAGTGGAAAGGGCAAACAGATGTTTTGGGGTTTTTGTGTAGTGTTGGTGGGGGGTGAAAAATTTTTGTTTTTTGGGGCAGTGAAGGGCAGTGTGGTAGGTCCTGAGCTTGAATTTTTAGTGGAGAAAGTCGCAGGTAGCTTTGACTTTCTCCAAAGCCCCTCAGCCCACCTGGAAAAAGCGCTGCAGATAAAGGGGGTTGAGGAGTGTGCCCAAGGGCGGGGGGGTATGAAAATTTGGGGGTTCGGTGTGTAAGTGGTGCCATTTTTTCCAGGGTGGTTTGTGAGAGTTTCATTGTAATGGTTTTAAAAGCCAAAGGGCAGGCAGGGGAGAGAGAGATTGGGGGGTGAGGGACTTATGGTGCTGGAGCTCTGAGTGGTTTATAGAGCGGAGGTTTCGGAATGGGGCCGGGGGAGGGGTGTCCCGAGAAGGTGGAAAATTGTTGTTTGGGAAAAGAGATAAGGGTTTTGATGAGAGTTTATAAGGAGGGGTTGGTAAGATTAGAAAATTTAGCAGAGGCGGGCAGAAGCCAGTTTTAAAAGAGTTGCCATCCTTGTGGTTGGGAGTCAGGAAAATGGTGGGGGGCCAAGAGAAGGGGTTAGTGAAAGAAAATGAGAGGCGGAAGGGGGACCCAGGGTAGGAAAGGGGTTTTTGAAATCGCCCAAAGAAAGAGTGTGGGGAAATTTTTAGTTGAGAGGAAAAAAGAGGAAGCCAGGCAAGGGTAAATGATCCAGAAAACTGGCGGGGGTGAGCCGGGGGGGGGCTATTTGATAACTGCGACCCATGGAAAAATGGCCGGGAAAAAGGGGCTAAGGGTGTGGACCTCAAAAGGGGGGGAAAAAAAGAGTGAGGGTACAGGGGGAAGCCTGGTAGGTGCAATGGGGGAGCGAGAAGTATGCCAATTCTCCACCCGGCCCGTCAGGTTTTTGGGGGTGTGGGGGAAGTGTAGGCCGCCCTAGGTGGGGCAGCAAGGGATTTCGGGGTTTTGATTGTGGAGCCAAGTTTCTGTGGAGGTTGGAGTTTAGAAAATTAGAAAAAGGAAAAAGGTCATGGGGCAGCGTGAGTTTATTACAAAAGGGGTCGGGCGTTCCCCAAAGCCCCATTTAAATGGGAGAGGAAAAGACGTACAACAAATTTTTACACAGGTTTTGCAGGGTTTTGTGGGAGAAAGGGGGTGGGATGAGAGTAAAGGAAGGGGGCCGGGGGTTGGGGGAGATGTCTCCCGCCGAAGAAAACAGGAGAATTTAAAAGTATTTCAGATGGTTTACTGAGAAAATGAGCGATGTTTGTGCAGCACCCGAAAAAGGATGGTTTTGGGGTAGGTAAAGGAAGAAGTTAAGCATGGGGTGGTGCATGGTAGAGGGAAAGGGAAAAGGAGTAATGTGGATGGGGGTTGTTTGGAGGTTTGAATGGGCGGTAGGAAAGGGGAAGGGGCAGCAAGATAGTTTCAAACGTAACTTTGGGTTTAAAGCGTGTCCCCTTTGTGGGATTTTTTTGAATAACCCCAAAACCCCGAGTAGGAGGAGAACAATGGATTTTGGGGTCTCATTTTTCTTGGATTTTTTTAGAAAAACCCTTAAGGTTTCCGGGGAAAATTGGTGCTTTAAAAAATTAAAAAAACCCCTAAAAATACCCTATTTGGGAAACTACACCTCTTAAGGAAAATATTAAGTATATTGATCCCAGAAGTGTTTCACAGATTTTTTTTTAGCATTAGGTTAGACTGTGAAAATTAAAAAAATTTGGGGGGCATGTATGGGGGGGGGGGGGGGAAAATTTTTAGAATTTCTTTATTGCCAATAGCCTCCAATCAGAGCTCCCCTTTCATTTTTTCAGAGCACTTTATGCTGAAGGATACCAGCTGAAATGTCAAGCTGATTTCCAGCAGCGATTGTGTAGGCTCTATTTTTGGGGCCTAACAATCACATGAAGAAAATACATAAATTTGCAGGAACTCCTTCCTACTGACTAACTCACAAATTTTGGGGAAGGGGTTTTAAAATATATTAAGAAGGGGGTGACTTTAAACAAGACTGTGCCAGTATTCTGGCATGCTTTGGGCCAACAAAAAATGTTGTAGCCCTGTGCGATAGAGGTATGAACAGTCACATGCCAAAACTTGGCAAAATTTTGTGCAAAACAGACTTTTTAATGTCCCCAAGATATACAAAAAAGATGGTTCCCAAAAAAAAACGCCAAGGGTATGCGCAAAGAATGTGCCCAAATTATGCCCTTTCCAGCAAAGCTCTCCACGGCAGATTTTGAACCCCCAAAATGACCGGTTCTAATACGTACATTAAACCTCTCTATACCAATTTACAACTGGTGTGTCAGTGTTAAGTTTCATACATGTCATCCTTTGTCTTTATTTTCTAAATGTTTGCTTAGCAGCAGTCGATCAATGTATAGCATGTGGATATCCCTTTTCACTCCTATATTTGCTAGTAGTATAATGTTGTACCGTGTTAGCCATAGAAAGTGGTAGAAGAGTGAGAAATCAGGCGATACCATTTTAGAGGCTAACTGAGTATATTTGATGGTGAGCTTTCGAGAGAAACTAGCTCCTTCTTCAGACATTGATGATATCATCATGTCTGAAGAAGGGAGCTAGTTTCTCTCGAAAGCTCACCATCTAATATACTCAGTTAGCCTCTAAAAGGTATCGCCTGATTTCTTCACTCTTCTACTCCTATATTTGAAAAGGAAACTGTAGTTCCCAAATTGAAATTGAAATTTTTAATCTATGAAAAATACTAAGGCAAATATTGCTGAAGTATTTTGCCACAAATAGCTAGGATAGTTAATAGTTTATGGTAGCACTTCTAGAGCCTAGGGCAGAGAGGGAACTAATGTCTACATTTAGGATGGTCTGGGAGATGGAAGGGGTTAATGTCAACATTCCTGGAAACCTAGAGCAGAGAAGATGTTGATGTCTCCATCCCTGTTGTTCTATGGCAGACAAAGGTCAATAATGAATATCTGTTCTACGCCAAAAGTAGTCTCAGCCATGTTGGATTGAAACTTTTTGGCGCATCATACAATATGGCATGACAAGGCCCTGCTTCACATTCAGAATTGCAGATACGGAGGTATTTAAATGAAATCATTCTAAACATGAAGAATAGCTAACTGACAGGCAACCCAGCAAACACCTGCATGCAACATTTGAGAAAGGAGTTGTGTTAGCCTTTGAAGCGCTGCATGCAGGTGTGTGCCGGGCCACCTGTCAGTTAGCTGTTCCTCATGTTTAGGGAAATCCACTAAGGACGTAATAATGATGGAATAAAGTGTGTTGGATTCCAGCTTGGTAACAGAGAGGAGGACTGTAATCGCAAATATTTTAAAATGTACGTAATTTATTGTTTGTAATAAATAAAATAGAAGGATTTGATTTAAATACCTCCATGTCTGCACATCTGAATGTGAAGCTGTGATTAGGGAAGGACCTCCCAGTGCGGACCGTCCTGAAGTTGGCCAAAGGTGGAAAAGCTGTTGCCATATATTTGAATTAAATATGACAAGCCCCTGCATCATTTGCACCTTCAAAAGTTCAAATGGCGCAGCCCCATTCATAAGTGTTCAATGAGTTTCTCATCCCTCCAGGTTCCGGTTTCGCAGTAAGGCCCCGTTCACACGGCTTATTTGCTGACGGATTGGCGCCGTATTCCACGCCGGATTTGCGCTTCAATATGGCGCCAATCCGTCGGAGTCATTACGGTAATCCACTGCTCTCATAGAGAACAGTGGATTCTGTCGCTCCTCCCCGCTTGGCAAATCCGCCGCGGGGGGAGAAAGTGACATGCACATTATTTACGGCGCGACGCGCCGTAAACAATGCATTGCCCTATGGGGCCGGGAGCGGCGCCCCGCGCGCTCCGGCCCCGCCCCCATCCCGCCCCTTATTCACGGCGGATTTGTGCGCTCAATACGGCGCACAAATCCATTGGGAATAAGCCGTGTGAACACGGCCTAAGGCTGAGACTAGAATGGACAGAGATCTACTTTTTTGCATATACAACTTAGCTCCCCTCCCCCCTGATACAGATTGCTGTTGTTGCCCCCATACGCCCATCTGTTACACAGACTGCTGTCTTTGCACCCTCTCTTATAGATTGCACCCTACACCCCCTCTTAGAGACTACATCCTATGCCCTTGAGTAAGCATAGGGAGGTGATAGACATGACTGTCACATAGTTCTCTCTGTGGCTGGAAATTGTTATATCCACACTTTGTCTGATCTTTAAGGGAGCAGACTTTTCCATGTTTCCATGTCACTTTCTCAGAACACTGGATGTGACCAGAAATAATCCCAAATTACTTCCATGTTGTTGACCATATATTAAAATAAGATGGTGTTTGTTGCTAGAAACCTATTCCTCTCTCTATTTAAGACATAGGGCTGCATGTATGAAAACTGTCTGTCTAAAACTCACTTTGTTGCCCATAGCAACCAATCATAGCGCCCCTTTCATTTCATGTAGTGCTCTGGAATAATGAGAGGGGTGCTCTGATTGGTTGCTATGGACAACAAAGTGAGTTTTAGACCTAGATAGTTTTCATACATGTGGTTCATAATGTCACAATAATTAATTTGTTGAATGACCATTATGACATAATTCTGCTTATATTGTGATGCCTCCTAGTTCTGCTTTACTGTCTCAAGCCATTTTGTAACCTAAATTCCAATGTACATATGGCAATAATCTTGAGTTTAAATATATTTGTTTGTTCATTCATTCTGCTTTCATTAAGAATATTTCACGAATATATATTGGATACAATTTAATTTTAAAATATGCTGCTCTTTTGTATTTGGCATGAACAGTGACCTCACTCACTGCATTTGAAGTACAGGATGTAAAATCAGCATATGTGGGATTTTCTTCACTGCACAACCTTACTCAGAGAAAATGATGGACATGCTTTTACACCTCTAGGATTTAGTGCATATTGTCGCTAATAATCCCACTTTGCTACATGAAAATTCTGCAGCCTGTCTACACAGAGCAGATGTGTTTGTTGTTGATAAAATAATTTTGCATTTTGCTTTCTTAAGACTTGCAAACTTCAAACAAAGTAACGTAAGTATCGAGGAATTCATACAAGACATTTTCAGGTTGAAGTAGGCTTCATAAAGTTCATTTGAAATATGTCATGCAAGACTAAATGTAGTTGGCTTGAAAGATCTCTCCACAGGAAAGACATTTGTGCTGAATGAGTTTACAGTGCTTCTGCCAAAATTCAAACTCCAGGTTTTTTTTTTTTAACTAAAAGCTTTTCATTATTTAATCTTCCTCAACATGCCTACAACAAAAGCCATCATATAACTGAGTGCATAAATGTGAAGAAAATGTCCCATTTTTTAACCCTAAAAGCAGCGCCATTCTTATCCCTGGACTGCGTTCGGTATTGTAGCCTAAACCCCAAAGATACGTGATTGCTACGTTACTTCATGTTCAACAAGTCCCAAAATGGTCTTTATATAGGCTGATGTATCTTGGCTACAATGGTATATATATATAGCAGTAGCACAAATTTCAGCACTTCTAAATGGAATCTACCTTTCCATTTATTTATCTAATACACCTGCTCCCCATTTGTACCTGAGACTTTGTAACACACACACACACACACACACACACACACGCACACACACACACGCACACACACACACACACACATATGTATACACAAATGCAAGTACACCGCTCACTTTTTTCTAAGTAATGTGTGATATCTTTTCATGGGACAACAATGAAGATATGACACTTTGATACAATATAAAGTAGTCAGTGTACAGCTTGTATAACTAATGTAAATTTGATGTGTCCTCAACACACAGTCATCAAGGTCTAGACCGCTGGCAAAAAAGTGAGTACACCCCTAAGTGAAACAGGAAAAATTGTGCCCAAAGTGGCAATATTTTGTATGGCAACCATTATTTTCCAGCACTGCCTTAAAGGAGTTGTCTCACGACTGGATTTCATCCTACCTTGGTGCTGTCCTAAGAGCTGTAGTTTTGAAATCATGGGCGGGAGCACTGGCTTCCTGGAGTCCTCTCCCCCCTCCCTTCATCTAGGTGACGTCATGCTGCTGCGCTAGCTCCCGATGCTAATAGCATTGTAAGGGAGAACATCTCAGATCACAGAGTTCTCTTTCCCCTGCTGCTCACCATTCAATAGTATCCACCGTGTACACAGCACATATTTCTCTCCCCATACATCCATACATGACCCGGGCCAGGGTTCCCAGCACAGGGAATTGAGCAGGGGGGAAGTGATTCAAATAATCTCTGATGTGTTGTATTTGCATGGAGTTATCTCAGTGCTACATCTGTCTGTGTCTGCTTAATTACTATTCACTGACTGTTGACTATTTCCTGCCTGAATCATTCACTTCAGCAGTGAAGCTGGTTAGGTAAACAGGAGAGTGAATGCTAATTAGGCTGACTCAGAGCTGAATGACTTGGGCAGGAAATAGTTAACAGCAGTGAATAATAATTAGGCTGAGACACAGATAATGCAGCAGAGGAACTGACAAGGGCTGCTAGTATGCCTGCTCTAAATCACTGGGCTGTGCCGCAGGCAGAGCGAGGACAGAGAGGGAAAGGACAGGAGATAGTTAAACTTGCGTGCTCGCTCCCGACACGACCTGTTGTGATAAGATGCCGGAGATACAGCCTATCAGGGAGAACAAGCAGGTCGGTGACTATAGAGACCTCAGCAGCCTCTGAAGCCACTAAAAAACAAGTTATCTAGAAATCAGTAGGAGATTTGTTATTGACATATATTGCAAACGTGCTTGTTTTTTGAAGATCTTTAATTTGAATGACAATCTTTGTAGTGAGACAACCCCTTTAACTCTCTTGGCCATTGAGTTCCCTAGAGCTTAACAGGTTGCCACCGGAATCCTATTCCACTCCTTTCTGACAATATCACAGAACTGGTGAATGTTAGAGCCTTCCTCCCCCACCTTCCTTTTGAGGCTATACCACATATGCTTAATAGGGCTTAGGTCTGGAGAAATGCTTGGCCCATCCAGCACCTCATTTTCTTTAGAAAGAGAGTGATCATTTTGGAGGTGTTTTGGGAGTGTTATCAAAAGGGGATACTTCCTGGGCCCCCTTTTTTAAAAAGGGGGGGAAATAATGTTCACTTAAGATTCACAGTACATTTTCTTCAGGGTTCCCTCAATGAACTGACCCACACAGCCCAGCACTCATGCACCCCAAACCAGACACCCTTACTATGTTTGACCTATGCAAGACACCTTGTCTTTGAACTCCTCCCCTGGTTGCTCCCCAAACACGCTTGACACCATCTGAACCAAATAATTTCTTTTAAATCTCATCATCCCCGGGACATGGTTCCAGTAACCCATGCCCTTAGCCTCTTCCCTTCAACCCTTTTGCAGGTTTTCGTAATTCACGAAGGGGCTTCTTCTGGGACGACAGCCATGTAGATGAATTTAATGCAGTGTGTAGCATATGGTATGAGCACTGACATGCTCACCACCCCTTTAAACTCAACAGTAATTCCAGCAACACTCATATGCATATTTTGAAAGTACAGACTCGGGCAAAAAGGGTGAGAAGTACCTAAAATTATTTAGTCAACCATAGTGAGACTTGTTCTGAGTGGAACCTGTCTTTTTAACCAATTATATGGTCTTGGTCACCGTGCTGCAGTTCAATTTCAAAATGTTGCAATCTTTTTATAGTTTTGGGGCCATTTTTGAAAGAAACAAAATTTTTTTTTTCAGATTGAAAGTTCTTAGGCAAAGGTTCAGTACTAGTAGGGGGGTTGAATGATAACCCAAAACCCCCCCCATGAAAACCCCTGAGAGCTGAAACACAAAAAGCCCATTTGTCCATTTTATTGGGGGAGTGTCACGTTGTTGCCAGCAGTTTAGAAATTGATGGCTGGTTTGATTTATAAAGGCAACCAAAATTTATATTTAAAAAGCTGTAGGCTGACTACCTTACGTTGTTTCAAAATGTTATATCTTCATTGTTGTCCCATGAAATGATATAATACAATATTTACAAAAATATGAGGGGTGTAAGCATTCTTGTGAGATACTGAAATATATTTAGAAAAGGGTGGGGTTTTTTAAAATGGATTTAGTAAAAAAAGCTGTAAGTAAAACAATTTTGATGGAAAGGAAAAACATAGTAAGGAAAAGGGATAACTCCAATTTGGAGGTACTGTATAAAATAGATTTCAGAAAAGGCAGTTCCAATTTTAATAGTACGGGAAATATTTTTGTTTTTTTAAAAATTACAAAACAACGAGAAGAGGAATTTGGATCACATTTAATTAAAAAACTACTACGTTTTTCAACAGAAGCTTTCCAGACTCAGACTAAGTAATGCCTGGGTGATCGATTTCTAGGGGAAACCCAAACTATAAACCCAATTGTCAGTTCGTTCAAACTGCCCCTACCACAGCTAGTGTAAGCTTCATGGTCTGTTTTTTGATAATAAAATGTTTTTATTTACCCTAATAAATTCTGAGTTAAAATAAGAGTTCATTCTTTGAGACATCAATCAATTAGCTAAAATAAGAGAAGCCAAAAGAGCATTTCTTTCCCTCTGGGGGATTTCACACATCCATGCATTAACTTCAATATGTACTCATCAATCCTTAACCAGTTGTTGATCGCCGAGTGTCTTATGCATCCAGCTGATCTTCATTTGACTCTGCAGTACTGCTTCTGAGCCTGCTGCTGCAGAAGTGGAGAGCTGCCTGTCTGTGACAGCGGGACTCTCCAGATAGAAGACAGCAAAGGTTTGTTATTTTCTCGAAAAAAAAAAAAAAAATTTAGCTAGCCATTTGGGGGGGTTTCTTCTAAACGGTGTAGGAGCCCGCTAAATCCAGGAGGTAACTGGTTACTTGAGCAAACTGTTAAAAATATGGCAAAACATAGCACCTTTTAATAAAATTTTTTTATTAATGATCAATTTTAAAATTCCAAGAACTAAGCAAGTAAAGAAAGCCACTGACGCATTTCAGGCGACTTGCCCAATCATCAAAACAAATTTTTCATTTTCTTTTTCTGATTTGTCTGGGAAATTTTAAATGGATCATTAATAAATATTTTCACTTTTATCGGTGTTAGTTTTTGCCATATTTGTATGGAAAACTGTTTTTTTTTTTACCGTCCCTGCCTTCCTAATCACTATATGCATGACGGTCAGTAAGCATATAGGAACTTAAAAAGGCTGTGCCAGTTTTTGGCTCACAAAGTTTAGTAGACCCTTTTTATGAAGTACAAATATCTCATTTCCCAAAATTTGGGCACAAAAAACTAAAACAAAATTTTTTTTTTTGCGCCAAAGGATTGTGTCACAAATAGAGAGGGCGAATTGATTTAACGAATGGATTTCGTTTAGAATTTTGGAAAACTTGGTTCGGACCAAACGAACTTTGGGGGACTGGGGGTGAACGATGTTTGCTTTTTTTTTATAAAATGGCTGCGAGCACAGGGCTACATGGGGCAAAGCACTCTGGGGGGAAGAAGGGCATAGCCTGCATGATATGTGCAAGGGGAAGCCCAAACAGAACCGCGGGATTCGGACGTCACCCCTATATAAGTCCGGGCGGACGTGGGGTCAACCCCCCCCATGTACCTAGGGAAGGTCTGCCGCGGGGGGATAGCCTTACTGAAGAATTGATTTTTTATAGCGATTATGTTGGGCGATTTTATCACAAAGTTAAATCGGCAAGGTTTTTTTTTGGGATCGAAATTTCCAACACGATAAAAAAGGTTAAAATTGTGCTCATCTATTAGATCGCGCCTTTTTTGGGGCTTCCCGTAATTTTTTGGGGGCCAGCAATTAGATGCAGAAAAGAGCGGGTGAGTGTGTGTGCGACGTCATGACTGGGATGTGTATGGTTGCGATTGGGTGAAAAATCCATGACCTCGTTTTACAAAAAACAGCGTTTTCCCGTTTTTTGCCTCATGTCTCTCCGTCTCATAGGGGGTAGGACCGCGTTCTGCCTGTTGCCAAACAGCTAAGCGAAATTAGTCATTTTTGAAGAGAAACCTCTCTATTAGCTGTATCCTTCCAATTTGTTAGATTAGGTTTTTTGAACATTTTATGTAGTTACTAAAAATTTTAAAGCCGAATTCCATGTAAATTCACGGGGGGTGGGACGGAGGGGGGGGGGGGGGCCCCCGGGCGAACAAGACAAGCTCTACTAAAAAGAGCATGGATAAATTCACCAAGACTTGGTAGACATTGTGGGAATAATTTTTTTATTTAAAATTTTTCATGAAATATTTCCCGGAAATTGGCAGCCTGAACTTTAAAATTTGGGTAAACATCATTTCTAGTAACTGCAGGATTCTTTGTTATGCAAAACTACTTTTTTTTACTAACATTTCAGATGGTTTCAATTTTTTTCCAATTTCACCGTGACTTTGATATATCCCCTTGCGTTAAATTACAAACCACAATCTTGTAGTCAGACATGTTTTTTTTGCCAAAAATACGTGTATGTACGAAAACTCACAGTTACGTTTTTTTGACTTTTGCGCACCCC
>JAODAL010065618.1:0-18150 GCA_025379985.1 Phyllomedusa bahiana
AATAAAAGGAGCGAATCACTGAGAGGGAACAGGAAAAGATATAAAGAAGAACAGACAGAAAGTAAAATTATACGTTTTTAACCTCATAAATTTATCTAGAAACAACAAGACTTGTTACAAAAAAGTTCTAAATTGACACATCATGTTTATGTTGCAATCCGACCACAATACAATTGTTTCTTCTTATAGTTTTCTGCTAATTGAATGATGACGTAAAACCATTAAAAAAAAACAATCAATTGCATCTAATTTGGCGTTCATTAAATATTTCTTTCCCTACAATATCTGAAAATTTGAAATATCCATTTAAGTATGTAGGCACATATAGAAAGAAGAATATGGCCAACATGATCAACTACACAGGGTTTGTTGTAGTCTATAACCATGGGATTCACCATAGGTTCTGCAAATAAAACGTATACACAAACAGCAGAAAATGTATCAACAAAATCAATTATTATTTAGTTTTTTTTTAAAATTCATGGTAATAATAAACTATAATTTTCCTAAAGAAGTCGTAAATCTAATACGTGTTTTTGTACATATAATTTTTTAGGTGGAAACAGGGGTTTTTTATATTCATCAAGATAATTGTATTAAAAATAATTAGGAAAGCAATATTACTTACTTTAGTTTTAGGAGTGATTTCAAAAAGAGTTCGATTTTCCCATTTCCCAACAACAAATTAAGCCCTTTGGGCACTGCCAATAGAGTAATAACAAGACTTTGAAGATGTTTAACAACACCACAACACCACTCATCTATAACTGCCTGTAAGGAACTGCGTACACATGGAGACAGATCCTAGGAGAGAGTGTATACAGATCTCTGAGGTAACAGATGTACTATAATTCTTTTGGCAACAAGAAAGTAATTAGAATACAAAAAAATTAACTGTATCCCTCTGGGTTTAAGTATGCTAAAACATCAATTGTCTATTCTAATTCATAAACACAAACTAGCTGTCACACCAAAAATCAAAGATTGTGGCTTTTTTTCTAATTAATAGGGCTGCTGCCAAAATGTATTAAAAGCTTGATTGGAAAATTGTTTGAAGACTACACTTTGAATTTTTGACCTCAGCGTATCTCAATCAGCTAATATTGTCATCTGGGATTTAGGGAATGAAAGGGTTCATAAAAGGAACATGAAGGAACATGAGTAGTATTTATCTTGCTTCCTTAAATTTATTATGTGCACTAGACTTGATATTCCCCTTGAGCTGGATACATCAGACCATGAGTCAGTAGAGGTCATGTACAAGTTTAAATGGCAAAGACAAACAGCTTCCTGTTCTACTACTTTAGGGTGGTTTCACATGTACAGCGACATGTCAGAAAAGAGGTGTCTCCACTCCAGTTTTAAGACGCGTTAAATGAGTGTATAGTGCGCCTGAATAAATGAACCTGTCGGAAATCTGGCGTGGTATACCTTGCATAGTGTAATTGATGCGCCTGATCTAGGCGCATGGCATAACATAGGCACATAGCATATCATTGCTAGAATATTTGATGCACCTACTTTAGGCTATTGAAATGTGTCATGCCTGGTGTATGATAGTTTATTTATATAGTGATACGGCGTCAACAGTTTTTTGGCTCAAAATACATCAAAAAATGGCAAAGCTCTAATGGGACATGTTGCCCATAATGTTTGTGAAAAAAAAAATACTGCTGTTTTTTAAGCTAAGGCCAGGAATTGATTTAAAGGGAATGGAAAAAGGTAGATTACCACACGCCAATAGTTAAACTCTACTGATCAACAGTGTATGCTGTGTGCAAGTCCCAGTCAACACTACAGATATAAGGTATCTTAAAGGGGTTGTCCGGTTTGAATAGAAATTAAATATTAATCTACCTGTCCCAAACAAAATAAAAAAGCCTATACTCACCTTCTTCCACTCCCCTGATCTGGTGCTGGGTCTCCCAGGTCTTTTGTTTACCTTTTCTTTGCTTCTGAAAAGGAACATCAATCAGTATTGCAGCCATTGATTGGCTACAGTGGTCAAGTGCCACTTCCCATCACAATTCAGTAGTGAGCAACTCTGAGTGGTGATGTAAGCAGAAGCACATGACTGCTCCAGCCAATGAGTGACTGCAGTGACATCCCACTTGCAAGCAAAGGAAAGGAAAAGATTGGGGAGATTTAGTGCTGGAACAGAGTAGTGGATGAAGGGGAGTAACGGCTTTTTTATATTGTTTGGCACAGCTTACTATTTAATTTGTATTCAAAGTGAAAAACCCCTTTAATGGAACCATAAACCAGACTGAAATTTGAACAGCTATAATTGGTTCCAACAGATCACATCAACAAGGTAGCATGAATAAAGTAGCAGCGATTCAGATCTATAGTCCTTTATCCATATGGAGGTGACATGCTGGACGTGCAATATTATATTGATGCTCCAGGAGCACTCTAAGCACCAACATCATGTCACTTCTAGCCATGGTTCAAAACATTAATAGCTTATTCATTTGGAACTTTGGGACTAGAACATTCACTAGAATGCATTTAAGCCTTGAATGCTGTTTCCCTTAAAAGAGGTTATTCTCAGTAGTTTGTTCATAGTTTGTAAGGCTAAAAAAAAGAGTTCTGTACCCATCTAGTTCATCCTGATTGAGCTAAGGTGGTTGATCCAGATGAAGACAAAAAAACTCCAATGAGGTAGAAGCCAATTGTCCTCATTTTAGGGAAAAATTCCTTCCTGACTCCAATCTGTGCAATCATGAAAAAATCCTGTATCAATGATCCCTTCACCAGAATCCTAGACACTATAACTTTGTTATATTTATTACTAGAGATGGGGCGAATCGATTCGTAACGAAGTGAATTTCGTATTAATAAATTTCAGGAAAACTTCGGTTCGAACGAAGTCTGGAGCACTTGGGGTACTTCGGTGTGAACGAAGAGTGCTTTTGATTGATAAAAGTGGCTGCGAGTCACATGGCGCTACATGAGCAAAGCACTCTGGGAGAAGAAGGCATTAGCCGTATGAACATGTGCAGAGGTGAAGCCAAACAGAGACCCGGGCGGAATTCTGTGACGTCGACCGTTCACTTATATAAGGTCCGGCGCGACCCGGGAGCTCACACTTCTCATCACTGTGCTCATCAGGGAAGTGTGCTGCCTGCGGCTGATAGCTCTTACTGAAGAATTGATTTTTATATAGCGATTTCTTGGGGTGTCTCAGCTTTCTCAGAGACGGTTCTCCTTAATGTTCTATTTCTAATTTTTTTGGAGGTTATTGGATCTGAAATCCAGTTGCGTGCACTGCCAGCTGCATATACATTCAAGTATCCCTAAGTGGGATCTAAGCCGTTTCCCGGTTGTAATCAATTTAAAAAACTAGTGTTACAATCCAAATACCCACTTCATTTTGGCGTCTCAACTTCTATGGCGCAATTTACATCCAGGGGTTAATTAAGCGTTGTTTTGCTGGTTTGGTGCTGACCCCAAGAAACCGTCCTTTGTTCATCGCCCAAAATATATAAATTTTTCCTGTATCCTAATTCACAAGCTAAGTGTTAATTCAAACTGTATCTCTTGTTGTGTGGACGTAAGAAAACACGCAATTGTAGAGACGCTACAAAAGCTACTGTTTGTGTCGGGTCTCAATCTTTGGCGCAATTTCATCCAGGATTTAATTAGGCTTTGTTTTGCTGGTGTGTCTGACAAAATAAACCGTCTTTTTTCACGCCAAAATATATACAAATTTATTTCATGTAGCCTAATTCACAATCAATAGGTTAATTACAACTATTATCTCTTGTTGTGGTGGCGTAGAAAACACCAATTGTAAGCACGCAACAAAGCAACTAGTTTAGCGGCTCAATTCTTTGGCCGCAATTTTGACATCCAGGTTAATTAAGCGTTGTTGCTGATGTGGCTGACAAATAAATAAACCGTCTTTTTCAACGCCAAAATATAATGAATTTTTCCTGTACTGCCTAATTCATCAAGCCAAGGTATTTACAACTGTAATCTCTTGTTGTGTGTGCGTAGAAAACACGCAATTGTAACACGCTACAAAAAGCTTACAAGTTTATGTGCGGCTCAATTCTAGGCGCAATTTACAGCCAGGGGTTAATTAAGCGTTTGCTTTTTGCTGGTGTGCTGACAAAAAGAAACCGTCTTTTTCAACTACCAAAATATATACAATTTTCCTGTAACCTAAATTCACAAGCAAAGTGTTAATTACAACTGTTATCCTCTTGTTTGTGTGGCGCAGAAGAAGAACACGCAATTTGTAACACCTACAAAGCTACTATTTAGGCGTCTCATTTCTTTGGCGCATTTACACACGCTTAATTAAGCGTTGTTTGCAGGGTGCTGACAAAATTAGACCACTCTTTTCACACGCAAAAATAAATACCATGTTTCTCTTAGCCTTAGATTCACAAGCAAAGGTAATTACAACTATCTCTTATATGTGTGGCGTAGAAAACACGAAATTGAGACACGCTACAAAGCTACTAAGTTTATGTCGGTTCAATTCTTTTGGCGCAATTATACATCCAGGGTTTAGATTAAGCGTTGTTTTGCTGGTGTCTTGACAAAAATAAACTGTCTTTTGTCAACGGCCAAAATATAAAAGTTTTCCTGTACCCTAAATTCACAAGGCAAAGGATAATATACAACCATGTATCTCGATTGTTGAGTTGGTCGATAAAACACGCAATTGTAACAACGGAACAAATCTACTAGTTTGGTGCGGACTCAAGTTCTTTGGCCGAAATTAACATCCAGGGTATAACTAATGCTTTGTTTTGCTGGTGGCTGACAAAAATAAACCGACTTTTTCAAACGTCATTTTTTCCTGTAGCCTAATTCATGTCCAAGGTAATTATGCCTGTTTGTGCATTTACATTTAGTAAAACACACAGTGGTTTTTAAAACGACACATACAAGTAAACTTTTCCTGGTCCATTTGTGGAGCGCAATTTTATATCCCAAGGGTTACCCAAGCTTGTTACTGGGTTCATTTGGAGTCAAAAACAAGGTGTATATCATATACAGATATCATCATGCAAACAGTGTCTGTACATTTTAGAACAAACAGTATGTCAGGACAGAGAGGTTGCAGGCTCTGTATCTCGAGTGGCGTGTCACAGAACTCCTGGAACAGCCAGGTCGCACAGCAGCAAAGGGGGTACGTCGCAGCAGGGTCACTCGATGAGCCTACAACAGCCGCTGTCATCTATGCGGCCGTGTGTTGTTCACAACCCAAGTGTTCTTGATTGGTTGACTAGGTCGCATCGCTCTTCCACTCCCATATGACATCGGACAACCCCAGCCCCAAGATTCGTTGTGGGAACCTCAGACACAACCATTATTTGTACATGGCCCGGAGCGGGTCCATCGGCCGCTCACTCTGTCCTCAGCCCCGCCTCTGTCCCATCCGGGTTTCCCTCACCCAGAAGATCTACTTGATGTGGTCTGGGCTCAGCGCCACTATATAACGTAGGGATGAACAATTTGAGAGTGCATTCAGCAGCTACTGGCGCGTAAGAAATGGCAATATCGCCTGCTCTTGCAGTATGCGGCAAAGTAAGGAAGTGTGAGAGTGTCATGGAGTTCATGTTGTGAGAGCGGTCGACCTCGCATACAAAGACCTGGTGGATGAGGACAGCAGTGACGTGAAACACAAATAGATGATGATGTACCGAGCCGCACTTGGGAGCCTGGGGAGGCAAGGGCTATTCATCCATCGTCAGGAGAAGAGGCGCAGCTTGCGCGTCCCAGGCAGCAGCGCCAGCCAGCAAGTGGGGTCGTGTGTCCTGGTGAGTCAAGCAGATAGCGGCAGTGTGAGTTCGGGAGCCACGCGGCCATGGGGTAAAAATACCCGCTTCGCAGTGCCAAGATTAGTAGCAGCACGGGGCTCAGAGAGGCTAGCGGCGGCATGTAGTCACTCATGCTGAGCGATGGTCGGTAAAATCCGAGTACTAGACTTTCGGCTGGTGTGGCAGTATTTCGTTTGCTAAATGACCGACGCGGAGGAGCCGGAATATGGGTATAAAGTAGGAATCTGTGGGCAGGAAATTGAAGCGTGGCAAGGGAGCTAGACGATGCACACGCCCCTGCGTCAACACATGCAGCTGTCCCACCGGTGGCCTGGAGAAACGTGCTCAGATGTTTGGTCGCATCCTGCCGCCTAGGGCGCAGCAACAGCCGCAGCACAAGGACGCCAGTGCTATGCGCTGCCATATGCAAGCATTTCAAGTGCTCCAACGACCTCTGCAAAGGGAGCTGTTTCTCTTTGACATCATCTTCCCGTTCCATATGCTCCTGCTCTCGCGACTCATAGGCCCAGCAGTCGTTCAGCGAGGCAGATTGCAAAGATACAAACAGTAATGCCGCCAACCATCCTAAGGTGCAGCAGCTGAACGTGCTTCACTGGTCTCCAAGTTGTTTTGTCCAGGCAGTCCCTTCCCTTTTCCAAATGGTGGACTCTGCAACCGTTTCAGAGAACTAAGGCTTGTACCGAGCTCGAGATGAGCGAGTTCCAAGCCCGTAAATTTCTTTTCCAAAAAAGTGCAGTACCACACTTCAAAATATTAGAACAGAAGGTGGTCATTCCTTGAGCTTATTGGTTTTGTTCCAAGGTGCACGGCAGCGCGGAACGTCTGTAAGCTGTAACTACAGTCAGGGCCCAGTACGAATGTCCTTTACGTGCCCACTGGGAGAATGTGCATCCAGTCCCAGCAACAAACCACCAACAACTTGACAGGAGACGCAGCTTTACTCCTCCACGTTGTCAAACTGCTGGCACACCCTGCGCCAATGGCCACGTCTCCTCCCCTCCACCACCACCCACCATCTCAGCCTCCACAAGTACTGCCACCCATCATTACCACAAGTGTAGGGCACAGCGGTGTCACCGCAGTACTACACGCTGGCTTGCCTCGGCGAACGAAAGTCACACCGAGGGAGTGAACTGCTATCTGGCGGTTCACATGCAGCGAAGAAATCGATGTGTGGCTTTTCTCCGTAGCCAACGGCAAATCTGAACATTGGTGACGGACACAATGGGAGGGAGTAAGCATGGAGTCCTGCGCTGCAATTCCGAGGAAGGGATGGTCCATGCGCCCTGCCATGGCCACTTGTGTCACTCTGGTTTGAAAAGTTTCCTGATAGTCCTCCACCGATCCTTCAGAGACATTCATGAAAATTGTGCCAGGAATACTGTGCATGCCACTTTATCCATTCGTAACAAAGCCAGTAACACCCACCTCGAGTAGCACGGCAGAACCTCTAGCGCCCCAACACACTCTGATGATCGATGTTTCCACCCAGCTGTAAATCCATCGCAGCACATGTTGACCGACTGTATGAACAATGAAAGGCCATTAATGAATTTTTGAGGTGATCCAGTGCAGACAGAAGACCTTCTCTGACCCCTTTGTAACTTTGAGAATGAGTCAGCCAGAGCAGCTCATGCGTGACACCTGCCGTTTGTTGAGGCGCCATTCGGAGATGCGAAAACGTTATTTGTCAGTCCCAGGACTACGGGATGAATAACATCATTCCACTGCTCTCATGTCCTGGAGACAGATCTAGAAAAATCTGTCTTTGGCAGGGACTTGGAGACGTGGCGACTACATCTCGTGGACCACATTGAGTCGGAGGGAGACTAGCGAAATTGATGAGTATGCGAGAGACAATCTGCGGATCAGAAGGCATCTTGTGTCCAATGTGAAATGAGTGGGATATTCTACCAGGTGACAAGTGAGAAGGTTAGGAGCAGTGTCAGCTGGAGGAGGGGATGAGAATGAAGGTAGAAGAACAGGCAGAGTGACTCCCCCAAGCACCTGGGGGGGCAGTTGATAATCATGATGGAAATGAAAGGTCAGGGAGCTCCCCCGTGAGAGAGTCACTTTGTGCAGATGGCCCCACATGCTTATGTGCGCCTGGCGTAGTGACGCGAATAGTCAGCATCCGGCAGAGGATGACTTTTTGCTCTCCAACACCCTATTGGACCCATCCTACCTGTCCAAAATGGGAGCCTTTTTCCCAGCTATTGGAGAGGGAAGACAAAACTCAAATATATAGGTAAATCCTCCGTAATCAGTTTGCTGCGCCTATGTGCAGCTATCTCGTCCCATCCTCGACAGGTCTTGACCGGTGAGGTTCCTCAGCGCTCAACATGTACTACTGCCGCGGCTTGGGTTGCGATGGGAAAGGTGGGGAGTAGAGCCAGTACCATAGCTCCATCAGATTAGTTAACCTAAAGTCTGGAGTCACATGATTGAGGTCTACATCCTCACCCGCCGTTGAGAGGGCAGTCGCCACGAGCAGCAGCAGGACCTGGAGCAAGTCGCCTGGAACCAACAGGTTTATTGGCCTACTTTGACAATCACTCTTTCCCACCTCAGTTAAAGATCCTGCTGGACTACCTTGTGCAGCCAAACTGTGGATTGTGGCGCAACTTGCCGAGGGGTTGGGGTTTTGCAGTGGAGAAGCTGTCCTTCCCGGCCATTAGTGTGGCATCAGAGCGGGTGTTCAGTGCGGCTGGGCCATTGTTAAGCCAAGAGAACCCGCTGTCCACGGGAAATGTGGAACGACTGACCTTTTACAAGATGAATCAGGCGTGGATCGGCCCAGATTTCCACACACCAATGCCTAGGCGTCAGTCTGGGGATCAACAAAACTACCTGCACAGCCACTATTCTAGATACCCACCGCCACCCACCTGAATGCCAACAACAATCTGCTTGACAGTTTTTCTCATCTTCTACCACCATCTTTACAGTGTTACTGGTATTTGCCACCCACCTCCAACCACTCTGTCATTGGGCCTACTCTTAAGTGACCTCATGCTGCTGGCTAGCTGTTGCCGAGACATCCACACTGTGTCATTGTAGACCACTGACTGACCTCATGCTGCTTGCTTAGTGCTTGCTGCCATGTCCACCACACTGTGGTCATTGTGCCACTGCCTGAACCTCATGCTGCTGGCCAGCCGTGACCTCCCCTCACAGTCATTGTCCACTCTGAGGCTTCCCTGCCTGTTTTGCCACCCCAGAATCTAGAGACCATTGTGCCACTGCCCTGATCTCATGCGTGGGCTAAGCTGTCTTGACCTCCACTACTAGATGTGAATTGGTGTCCACTCCTGTGAGCCTAATACTGTTTTGCCACCGTCCAGAATTCATTGTGCCACTGCCTGATCTCATGCTGCTGCTGTCGTGACCTTCCACACTGTATCATTGTGCCACTCTGTTGCCTTAATACTGTTTAGAGGCCGCCTCCAGAATGTCATTGTGCCATTGCCTGAACTTCATACTGCTGCCGGCCTGTGACCTCCACACTGTGTGATAGTGCCACTCTGTGGCCTAATACTGTTTAGCCGCCTCCAGAATGTCATATGTGTCACTGCCTGAACCTCATACTGCTGCCAGCCGAGAACCATCCCACACTGTGTGAATTAGTTGGCCACTCTGTGGCCTAATACTTTTTGGCCCGCCTCCATAATGCATGTGCCACTGCTTATCTCATGCGCTGCTGTTCATCCTCTCACACTGTATGCAATGATGTCCACTTCTGTGGCCTGAATTCTGTTTTGCCGCCTCCAGTAAAGTCATTGTGCCACTGCCTGGACCTCATACTGTCTGCCGCCGTGATCTCCACACTGTGTGATTTGTGACCACTCAGTGGGCCGTAATACTGTTTTTGCCGACTCCAAGAATGTCCATTGGTGCCACTGCCCTGATCTCATACTGCTGCCGACCGCCGTGACCTCCACACTGTGTGGATTGTGCCACTCTCTGTGGCCTAAGTACTGTTTAGCCTCCTCCGAGAATGTCATTGTGCCACTGCCTGACCTCATGCTGCTTGCCAGGCCTGTGACCTCCGCCACCCTCCCCCCCCCTCTCGGTCTTGTTCCACTCTGTGGCTTCCTCCTGTTTTGGCCGCCCTCCAAGAATGGTTTCATTGTGCCCCACTGCCTGATCTCATACGCTGCGCCGTGACCCTCCACAACTGTGTGATTGTGCCACTCTGTGGCTTAAATACTGGTTTTTGCGCCTCCAGAATTCCATTTGCGCACTGCCTGATCTCATGCTGCTGCTGTCGTGACCTCCACAACCTGTATCATTTTTGCAATGCTGTGGCATAATAACTTGGGGTTTTGCCGCCTCCAGAATGTCATTGTGCCACTGCCTGACCTCCATACGTGCTGTGGCAGCCGCCGTCACCTCCACACCTGTTTACTAATTTGCCACCTGAGCTCTCAGCTTGTTTTTTTCCAGCTTTCGCTGGCATGAATTTATCAGGCTACATTCCCGGCTTGAGTTTTCGTATGGTCAGTTTTTGGTCCTCTTAATTGCCCAGAGAATTTTATAGTTGAAGCGATTCTAAGGCGCGGCGGCAGTCATCTGCGTGTCATACTGAAAACACATGTTCAATGTAAACATTGGTATTAAAGACCAACCAAGCTCCCTCTGCATATTTAAGCATGGCGACAACGTTTCTACAGCACGCTTCGAGGCTCCTTTGCAGGCCTGGAAAAAGCTGCTTTTTACGCGAAATTCGAGTGCCGAAGTATATTTTCGGTGACCAGTGAATTTATTTTTGTCGGAAATTCGGTCGAAGTTACCGAATCGAGATTTTTGATAAATTCACCCATCTCTAATTATTACGCTCCAGAAATGCATCCAAACCTAATATGAAACTCGTTTATTGATTTGTCACCATGACATTCCTCAGGCAGAGAATTCCAGTAGTCCTTCACTGCTCTTACAGTTAAGAATCCCTTTCTATTTTATGTAGAAACTTTCGTTCCGCAAGACGTAAAGGATCCCCCTTGTTCTAGATACAGTCCCTGTGTATAAAATAAATCATTGGGAGAGATCCTCTATATTGAACCTATTGATTAATTTAAATATTTATTATGTCCCAGCCCCCTACAGGCCCTTCTTTTCTCTAAACAAATAAAACCCCTAATCTTGCCAGATCTTTCCTGTGTACGTAAGTCCGACGCCAGTCCTTTTATTATTTTTTCTGTTGCCCTGCCTTGTACCTGTTCCAAGCTCTACAATGTCCTTTCCTGTGCACTGGTCGCCCAAATCCATGTACACAATAATCCCATGTGTGTGTTTAACCATGACTCTGTAAAATTGGAGAAAAATGTCTCATCAATGGCATCTATGCCCCTTTTCATGCAACCCCATATCCTATTTGCTTTTGGCTGCTGCGGGCCTTACACGTGGCTGCTACAATTAAGTCTTTACTGTCCACCAGGATTCCCAATCCATCTCCATGTCACATAAACACACCATTTTTTTCCATTTAACAGGTAATCGGATTATCTCTTCCACCATGTGCATAACCTTGCATTTGATCAGTTTAAACCTCACTGCCATTTCCCCTGCCCAGGCCGTCCAACTTATCCATATTCCCTTTGAAATAACATATTATCCACTATTGTGTTGATTACTTTACAGAGCTTATTATCGTCTGCAAAGGATCGTATATTCAACAGTGTATTCCTTTGTAAGATCATTAATGGAAAATGTAAAGATGAAGGCCCAATACTGACCCTTGTGGTACCCCACTAGTAACAGCGTTCCAGTCTGAGTATGTACCGTTAATTACAGACCCTTTAGTTTCTAGTCATGAGCCAGTGTACTTACACCACTTGCACACATTTTCCCCAGTCCAAGCATTCTCATTTTATTAACCAACCTTTTATGTGGCACCGAATGCAAATGCTTTAGAAAAATCTAGATATATGACATCCGTGCCTCTCCCCAATCAGTCTAGCACTGACTTTCCTCAGTAGAAGCTGAGAAATTAGGTACGACGACCAATCCATCATGAACCCATGCTGGGAACGGGCGTTATACAATTATATTCCAGTGAGATACTCCCAGGATAGCATCTCTGAGAAAACCTTCAAACTTAACTACAACAGACGTTAAGCTTACTGGCCTATAATTTTCCTGATCACTTTTGACACCCTTTTTGAAATATTGCACCACATTTACTATGCGCCAATCCTTTGGGAACATACCCCATTATTGAGACAGTCCATGAATATTAAGGATAGGAGGCCTACTCTATTGAACATCACTTAACTCTCTTCAGGACACATTGTTGTATGCCATCTTACCCTGGGGATTTGTCTATTTTAATCTTCCTAAGACGGAGCTTGCACGTTCTTTCATGGGTTAGACAAGAAACTTTTAATTGGAGTTTAACCCATCTCTCTGTTCAAACAGAAGGTCCCTCCTCGTTAAATCACAGTGAAGAAAAAAGTGTTTTAATATCTTTGCTATTTTCTCATCGCCCCTCGTACTGTCTCTCGGTCTCCCTCATATTTTTCAAAGGCCAACATTTTCGTGTTTTATGCTTTTTACATTTTATATAGTTAAAAAATATGTTGAGGGGTTTAGTTTTTACTTTCTTATAGACAATATGTTCCTTCCTTCTCCAGCTTTGCTTCCTTCCTATTATCTTTATTTTTACACACTTTAATTTTTCCCTATAGCTTTCTTAAGAGCCTCTTCACTGGCCCTCCTGTTTTAGTAGGTGAAACGCTTTCTTTTTGTTTATTGATTGCCTCTTTTACATCCCCTATTTATCCACATTTGGGTTTTTCCTGGTTTCCTAAATTTTTTTTATTACCATAAGGTATGTACCTCTCACTTGTGTAGCCTAGATGTTTTTAAAATATCCCCTTTATTAAGATAGTTCTAACATATTTAAACACTTGTCACCCAGTCAATACGGTTTTTAGGCCTCCCCTAAGCAGAATTCTTACCACAAAGATAAGCTTTAAATATATAGGCAAAGGTAAGTAGGTGTCTTATCAGTAGCACAGGAGTTTGTTTATCTATGTTAATCACAAATTGTAACGTTTAGATCTCGTATTTACTCCATGGATCCCTTCAAATGGCTCAGTCAGGAATGGAAGAGCTGATTTGCCAATAACTGCTGTAGAACCACTCACAGCTTAACCAGGAAGTGGGAGTCTGAAGCTGGGCTCTAATGCGCAGGCTAGCATGGTGAGAACACCTCTTTAGTTTACTGTATATAATGTAACAATGCTGGTGAACTCCAAAAAACGTATAAACCAACAGGGAGGTACCCTTGAAGTCACAAGAAATAACAATATGAAACTTGTATCAATCAAAAGAAGAAAGACTCACTGTTAGATAATTCAGCAAATGAACAGTGGGTGGATTGTAACAGGTGCACAGTTGGTAGAAACTTTGCGTGCCAGAAAATGAAGAGTAGTGTTGATAACTGACCCTAACTAGCTGTAGGAGGTGTAGGACATTAAATATTTGTCACGGGTGGGCTGCGGGTGCACCCGTGTCCCCGCTGGTTCCCACGCACCAGGGGTGAGTGGCGCCGCGGTCCGTATGTCGGGCCGCGGACGCACTCACTCTCCTGGGAGCCAGTGCTTACCCCGCTGCGTTCCTGTCCCCACGTGGCTCTCTGCCGGCTTCTGCGCGCGCTCCTGTTCCCTAGGGCGCGCACATGGCAGTCCTGCCAGATTTAAAGGGCCAGCATGGCGGTAATTGGTTAATTGCCAGCCGCTGGTCCTATATATTGGTACCACCTCTGGCACTTCCCTGCCGGATCTATTGTGCTTTAGCCTTTAGAGAAAGCGTTACCTCTGTGCGTCCTAGTGTTTCTCATTGGCCGACCCTTCCGCTTACGGTTTCTTGACCGCGAACCTTTGTCCGCCATCCCTGACCTATCTGCCTGTACCACTGACTACTAGTTTGTGTTACGCTTCGTTTACCCTCATTGTCGCTGCAGCCTCGCGGCCGCCGCCGCAGCTATAGTGCTAGGGGTGGAAACCTGGTAAGACTCCCGTCCCGTCCCACAGCAAGTCCATCCCTCTTTGTCGTGCGCCTCTGGTGAAAACCGGGACCTACTTAGACTCCGCTTCCTGGCGTGGCTTACACCATCGCTTGCGGCGGTCCAGAGGATCCCCTACTCCTGCCGTTACAATATCATGAGAAACAACAGTATGAGGATTAAACATCACGGGCAGCAAAAGTACGAGGGAAACTACAGTTGTTAAACATCATGAGCAGTAACAGTATGGGGACAGTAAGGAGGTTAAACAGTACGTGGGTTAAACATCATAGGCAGCAACAGAATATTATGGGGGGCACCCTACAACGTATAAACATCACGGGCAGCACCAGAACATTACTGTGTACAGTAGAGGGGATAAACATTACGGGCAGAATTGATAAGGGGGAAGTACGGGGATTAAACATCATGGGCAGCAACGTCTAAAACGCCTCAAGAATTGACATTTCACTCCTTTTTCTGCGCTGAAAACAAGTGTGGAAAATGTGCATACAAAATGCATAAAAAATAATAGAAATCAATGAAAATGAACTGGGAGAGTTTTCTAGGTGTTCTGGATGTTGTTTTGGGCATGAAAACGTGCCAAAACAGCACCATTAACAGTGTCCAAACTAACGATGTGAACAAACCCTTACAGAGACAAGAAGTATGTTAACAAGCTCCAGGTGTGCAGTCACTCTAAGGCCATGTTCACACGGCTTTAAACTGGGATCGTAATCTCGCGCCGTACTGCGCTAAATACGGGCGATATACGTCCCAGTCATTACGGTAATCCACAGTTATCATAGAGAACTATGGATTACGTCTCCTAAGTGACATGTGAATTATTCACGGCACATACGCGCAATGAATAATGAATGTCTATGGGGCCCCCTCGGGCTGCCGCCCCCCGCCTCGTGGGAGCTCCCGAACACATGGCGTAATTGAGGGCGAAATACGTCCCGCAATTATTGCCATGTGAACATAGCCTAACAAACAAATACATCAGAAGATAAAAAAAAATGCTGACATAATAAGCAGCAGAGGATGAAATGGCAGGAGAGTTTCTGCCATTTGTAACACCTGGGAAATATAAAGGAAATATACTTCTACTCCAGTCTGATATTTTGATCCATCTAACATGGTGGAGTGAGTGGCATGGAAGTTGAAGGTAGATAGAGCAGTAAACATATTTTGCACAATAAATAGGGAAGGCAAAGATAATGTAGCAAAAGCATTTAGTGCAATGTGTATAGGAGAAATATATGGTTAGTAAAGGCATTTAGTGTAATGTATATGGGAGACATAAATGGTCCAGTAAAGGCATTTAGTGTAATGTATATAGGAGAAACAGATGGTACAATGAAGACATTTAGTGCAGTGAGTATATAGTGTAGTAAAGACATAGGGCCACATATATGAAAAACAATCAGTTCCCCTTTCATTTTTTTCAGAGCACTGTATGAAATGAAAGGGGAGCTCTGATTGGTTATATGTGCAACAAAGAAAGTATTCGACCTAGACAGTTTTCATACATGTTTTCCATAGAGTGCAATGTGTATGGGGGACCTAGATGTTGTAGAATAGACATTTAGGGCCACATGTATGAAAACTGTCTAGGTCTAAAATTCACTTTGTTGCAACCAATCAGAGCTCCCATTTCATTTTTTCAGAGCACTATATGAAATGAAAGGGGCGCTCTGATTGGTTGCTATGGGCCTAGTTTTAGACCTAGACAGCTTTCAAACATTTGTTCTTTAGTGCAATGTTTATGGGAAGCATAGATGGTGTAGTCATGATATTTAGTACAAAGTGTATAGGGGACCTAAATAGTGTAGTACAGACTTTTGGGAGGACATGTTTGAAAACTGTCTAGGTCTAGAACTTTCTTTGTTGCCCACAGAAACCAATCAGAGCTCCCCTTTCATTTTATGTAGAAAAAATGAAAGGGGCGCTCTGACTGGTAGCTATGAGCAACAAAGAAAGTCTTAGACTTAGACAGTTTTCATGATTTTGGGCGGCATTTTCAAACTGCTGTGTATAGATAGCCTTACTGTGAATAAGGAACCAGTGGCTTGCTGTTGGTAGAAACCTGTAACTCATGTGTATATTGGGCTCTGGCTTCCTAGCACTGCCATCATACTGCAACTACTAAAGTGAGAGGTTCCAAAACTGCTGAATCTTCATAGGTACCAATGTGTCTGGCACTACTGCATTGTACCCTCAGAGAAGGCAGTATAAACCTGGTGACAGATTTTCTTTAAGGTATTAATATAGTCCCAATCTTTGTGCAAGGGTAATAGCATGCATTCATACAGTGAAGGAAACAATTATTTGATCCCTTACTGATTGTGTAAGCTTGCCCACTTGCAAAGACATGAACAGTCTATAATTTTAGGGGTATTAAAATTAATAAGTATTTGATTCCTCTGGCAAACAAGACTTAATACTTGGTGGCAAAACCCTTGTTGGCAAGCACAGCAGTCAGACTTTTTTGTAGTTGATGATAAGGTTTGCACACGTCAGGAGGACTTTTGGTCCACACTTTTTTGCAAATCATCTCTAAATTATTAAGAATTGGAGGCTGTCGCTTGGCAACTCGGAGCTTCAACTCCCTCTATAAGTTTTCTATGGGATTAAGGTCTGCAGACTGGCTTGTCCACTCCATGACCTTAATGTGCTTCTTTTTGAGCCACTCCTTTGTTGACTTGGCTGTACGTTTTGGGTCATTGTCTTGCTGGAAGACCCAGCCATGACCCATAATGTCCTGGCGGAGGGAAGGAGGTTGTCACTCAGGATTTTACAGTACATGGTTCCATCATTTCTCCCATTGAAGTGGTGAAGTAGTCCTGTACCCTTAGCAGAGAAACACCCCCAAAACATAATATTTCCACCTCCATGCTTGACAGTGGGGACTGTGTTCTTTGGGTCATAGGCAGCACTTCTCTTCCTCCAAGCACGGCAAGTTAAGTTTATGCCAAAGAGCTCAATTTTTGTCTCATCTGACCACAGTACCTTCTCCCAATCACTCACAGAATCATCCAGGTGTTCATTAGTAAACTTCAGACGGGGCTGCACATGTGCTTTTTGAGCAAGGGGACCTTACGGGCAGTGCAGGATTTCAAACCATTATAGCGTAATGTGTTACCAATGGTTTTCTTGGTGACTGTGGTCTCAGCTGCCTTGAGATCATTAACAAGTTCCCCCTGTGTAGATTTAGGCTGATCTCTCACCTTCCTTATGATCAAGGATACCCCACAAGATGAGATTTTGCATGGGGCCTCAGATCGAGGTAGAGGTTAGAGTCTATATAAAGAGAAGGAATTGATACAGAAAACTTGGGCTGTCCGTTAAAATCCCGAAATTTTATTGGCTTTGCAAGATAAAACTTATTGCATATCCAAACAACAGCACTCCGCTAAAAAACAACCAGCCAAAGGCTAACCGCTTTCGGCGTAAGAACGCCCTTTAGTCATAACGCGTTAGCCCGAAATGCGTTAGCCCTTTGGCTGGTTGTTTTTTAGGGGAGTGCTGTTATTTGGATATGCAATAAGTTTTATCTTGCAAAGCCAATAATATTTCGGGATTTTAACGGACAGCCCAAGTTTTCTGTATCAATTCCTTCTCTCTATATGGATTGTTCGCAACGCCATCTCCAGGCGGGATACATATGGGAAGGATCCGCATGCTGACATTATATGGGTGAGCTGGCATAAGCACTTTTTACTTGTTTTGTAGTAGAGGTTAGAGTCTGACTGATTAATTGAGTCTGTGGATTGGAGTCTTTTATAAAGGTGACTATTTAAGACAACTGTCTTTAATGCAGATAACGAGTTGATTAGGAGTGTCTAACTGGTCTGTAGGAGCCAGAACTCTTAATGGCTGGTAGGGGATCAAATACTTATTTCTCTCAGCAAAATGCAAATAAATTTACATAATTTATACAATGTGATTTTATTTTGGATATTCTATCTCTCAATGTTAGAATTAACCTACCCTTAGAATTATAGACTGTTCATATCTTTGTCAGTGGCAAACTTACACAATCAGCAAGGGATCAAATAATTATTTCCTTCACTGTATATCAAAACCCCTCCACAAACAGTCACACTTATACATATTTATAAGTGTGTTATATAGTACATATTGGTGCTATACAGTAGCTACAGTACGTAGTAGGGCCATGGTGTTGTTTCCTACATGTTTGTTTATAAGGAGAAATATAACTCCAAAGGTTTTGTTTCACTCTAAAAAAAAACAACAAAAAGTTAATAAATCCAATCTTGAAAGTTCATGCTGACGTTGCAGACATTTTCTTATGTAGCAATCTGATTTAATTTT
>JAODAL010065619.1:0-18149 GCA_025379985.1 Phyllomedusa bahiana
GGAAAAAAAGGAGGGGGTCCAACGACACTGGGGAACAGTGTTTACACAAAACAAAGATAAGGGAGACAGTGAAAACAAGACAGCTTTACAAATTACATCAAATTGCAAAGTTGCTTGTTTTCACTGTCCCCTTATTCTGAAGACCATTTAATGTAATGATACAACCCCTTTAAAGGTAAAATATTGCGACACCATTAGAAAAGACGGTGACCTGTTGTAGCATCATTTACCTTCAGCCATCCGGCATAGAAAAAGAACTGCAGGAGAGTGAAGATGGGGACGTAGAGGTCAAGGTCATGGCCGCTGTAACCCTGGGAAGTGTCTAAGAACTGCCGTCCGATCAGACACGTCAGAAAGTAGCTGTACACAGCGATGGTCACCACCTAATACCAGGGACACAGAGCGGAAGGTTAGGATTAGAAAAAAATATTCCCCCTCCCAGAAACAGCGCCACCCTTGTCTGTGGCTGGTATTGCAGCTGAGCCCCAATAATTGTATTACCACATACAGCCAAGAGCAATACTGCAAAAGCCAACCTTTATGTAAAAATCTCTGACAACCAATAAGTTGTCACAGCTCCGCCCAGGATCCCAATATATTTGCATTTCAGTGATAGAGCAGTGACTCCTGGGCTGTGTTCACACAGAGCACGTTGCTTGCATTTCTCTTATGTCACTTGGTTTAGTGTAATAGATTGAAAGGGCCCAAGAGGGTCGTCTGTACCTGAGTGTACACAAGTGGGACGCTGATCCAATCGTAATGAAAGAGCATGCTGCAGTTCCCACGGAAGGTGTTTAACTCCTGCAAATTAAAAAAGGCAGTGAGGGCACATGCGGGAGACACAAAAACGTCCTCAATCTAATATAGAGGACAGAACCGGCACATCCAGCATCATAAACAGAGATCTTTTCATGTGGTATCTGTTAAAGGGGTTGTCTCACTCCATCGATTCCTCTCACCTCAGTCCTGTTTTCTCAGTTTCATATTTGAATTTAGCGTTTACTGGCTTCTATTGATTACTACTGGCATGCAGTGCTTAGTGTTGAGGACTCCAGGTCTGTAGCTATAGGGACCAGCACTGGTACCATCAGGGAAAATGAAGGTTTTGTAATATAGCAACCCACTGGCAGGGCCCAACGGAGAGACCCAAACAGATTTTTCTATAGCAACCCGTGTGGCAGCCTATCCTTAATATTGAACAGGTTGTGTTTTCAAACCAGCACTGGCAGCCTATCAGGAGAAACCGAACAGGTCTGTAACTATAGCAACCAGCACTGGCTGCCTATCGGGAGTGATCGAACTGGTCTGTAGCTATAGCAACCAGTGCTGGCAGCCTATCATGAGAAATTGAACAGGTCTGTAGCTATAGTGACCAGTTATGGCAGCCTATCAGGAGAGATCGAACTGGTCTGTAGCTATAGCAACCAGTGCTGGCAGCCCATCATGAGATATTGAACAGGGCTGTAGCTATAGCAACCAGTGCTGACAGCCTATCATGAGAGATCAAACAGGTCTGCAGCTATAGCAACCAGTGCTGGCAGCCTATCATGAGAGATCAAACAGGTCTGCAGCTATAGCAACCAGTGCTAGCAGCCTATCATGAGAAATTGAACAGGTCTGCAGCTATAGAAACCAGTGCTGGCAGCCTATCAGGAGAGATCAAACAGGTCTGTAGCTATAACGACCTGATGCAGCCCATACAAGAGGGGATATCTAGGAATAGGTAGGACACTGGTAATGGACACATTATGCAAAGTGACTTGTTTTTGCAAGATCTTTAACATAAAAAGTAATCTTTGTAGTGAGACAACACCTTTAATAGCGCCACCCACTGGTCTGCCTCACGACCGCAGCGTCAACCAGTGGGCAGCTCCACAACAGCAGTGTCACCCAGCAAGAAACTCCACAACAGAAGCCCCTCAGGACCCTGCATCATGGCCGCTCCCCTCTCACCTGTATGAGCATCTTATATGCATGGTCGTCTCGGATTCTGCCCTCACTCCGGGCCTGAGCTGCCAGGCTACAGAACCACACACAGGGGACCCAGTATTTATTATAAGAGGAGCGCAGATTCTCGAACTTCTTCCTCTCATGACGAGTCATAAACCCTGCGGGGAAGGAAGTTATTAGCAGAGGCCTCGCTTATATCATACAGACCTCCATGACCAGTATCATCACCCAAGTTCTTTATGTTATAATTTATTATAAATTTCAACATCTCTGCTTGCTGTCAGTAAAAGGAAGGAAAGAAGGGGGGGACGCACCTGCTTCCACTACATGATCTATAGTTGGGAATCTCTTGAAGGCGGCTGTGCTCACAGAGCGCAGGATGAGCAGAGCGGACATGCTGCAGTAACGCATCAGCGTCCTGCGGTACATCCTCCCCTGCTCGTCTGATCCGTGCACCGAGGCGGAGATGGCGCACATCAGCCTGTCCGGGAACGGCATGGAGAGATACTGATTCCACCAGCGGTTCACTACCAGCGTGACATAGAAACCTGAGAGAAGAAAAAGGACATGTCAAGAGCGCCCCCTAGGTCTGTTTTTTCACACCATGTAGTCTATCATTTCACTAGGCATACAATTAAAGGGATTGTCCACTTCATTATGTTTTTATTTATTATGTATATAATAGGAAATCTCATAATCTTCTTATACATAATTATTAACAGCCATGAAACCACCACCCAGGTCATGTGACCCTGGTATCCAGGTAACAGTAGTGTATGGAGGAGCAGACCTTCTCCAGTATTACCACCTCCAGCAGCATCTTATCATGTGACCACCACACAGGTCATGTGACCCTGGTATCCAGGTAACAGTATTGTTTGGAGAAGCAGAACTTCTCCAGTATTACTACCTCCAGCACGTCTTATCATGTGACCACCACCAGGTCATGTGACCCTGGTATCCAGGTAACAGTAGTGTATGGAGGAGCAGAACTTCTCAGTATTACCACCTCCAGCAGTGGTCCTATCATGTGACCACCACACAGGTCATGTGACCCCTGGTATCCAGGTAACAGTAGTGTATGGAGGAGCAGAACTTCTCCAGTATTACTACCTCCAGCAGTGTCTTATGTGACCACCACACAGGTCATGTGACTCTGGTTTCCAGGTAATAGTGGCATTTTTTGGGTCATTTAAAAAAAATTGGAATAAAACTAATCAAAATGTCGCACTATTGATAGTACCAATAAAAACTACTCTTCAGCCGCAAAAAAAATTAGCTCTCACCCAGGACCATAGGTGGAAAAACCAAAATATTATTGGTTGCAGAAAAAAATAAAAAAAACATTCTCTATATTTTAAAAGTGCTAAAAAACATAAGGAAAACCTGACATGTTTGGTATCGCCAGAATCATACCAGCCGGCAGAATACAGAGAAGACATCATTCATATTGGAGAATGAACGCTGTAAAAACAGCCTCCCCCTGCGCCACCCCGGACATATGGCACAAGTATTTTTTTTTTTCACCCCACTTAAAATTTTCTCTTTCAGTTTCATAGTACATTTTATGGCACAATTAATTGCACCATTTAAAAGTACATTTTGTCCCAAGCCCTCAAAGGTCTATGTAAATGGTAAAATAAACAAAATGTTATGGCTCTTGGAAGGCGGGGAGGAGAAAAAAAAAAAAAAAAAGGAATGGTACAGCCCACATTCCTGTCCATAGTAATGGCTAGCCTGCGTTCTGTAAGGTTCAGAGTCAGTTGTGAGCTCCTGGCATCACTACCTAGGGTCACTGACCGACCCATTTAACTCTATCAGTTCCATGGAGCCATTATAGGACAGGATGTGGGCTGTAGCATTTTTCTAGATTGGGGCCTACTGGACTGGTATAAGAGAGGTACGAGGGCAGAATTTTAATACATGTATATTAGAAAAATGTATAATTTCCAATTATATACATAATAAATAAAAACAATATAAAGTGGACAATCCCTTTAAGGCTTGCTCTGTGTACAAATCTTACAGGGAATAAATGTTAGCGGTGGGTCCGGTTCCCTCACCTAGCACAAAGGACACGGGGATGAGATTGGCGTAGTTATTGCAGTAAAGCGACACTTTCTCAAAGCAGCGTCTCTGATCCTCAGTGAGGACAAACCTGAGAAAACATGAAACAATATGTGTAAACCATAAGATCATACCCCCCAGTCTGACCCGGACCACCGGCGGCCATCTTACCTGTAAGTTATACTGAGGCCTGAATACATGATGAAGAACGCCAGGAACTCCTTATATAACAGCTTGTATATGCTGCCCCTCCAGAGCAGCAGGAGCTTATAGAAGCCACCAAAGCGGGCATTTGCCACACGAGCCGTGTAGGTCACAGTCATGATGCCCAGCTAAGAACGGGAACCTGCAAAATAACAACACATTACAGCCCATCATGTGCAAGCTTATCCACTGTGCCCAAAGTATCTAAGCCCATCATGTGGGAGCCTGTCCACTGTGCCCAAAGTACCTAAGCCCATCATATGGGAACCTGTCTGCTGTGCCCAAAGTATCTAAGCCCATCATGTGTGAACCTGTCTGCTGTGCCCAAAGTATCTAAGCCTATCATGCGTGAGCCTGTCCGCTGTGCCAAAAATATCTAAGCCCATCAGGTGTAAGCCTGTCTGCTGTGCCCAAAGTATCTAAGCCCATCATGTGTGAGCCTGTCTGCTGTGCCCAAAGTATCTAAGCCTATAATGCGTGAGCCTGTCCGCTGTGCCAAAAGTATCTAAGCCCATCATGTGTAAGCCTGTCTGCTGTGTGCAAAGTATCTAAGCCCATCATGTGGGAGCCTGTCTGGTGAGCCTGGAGTATCTAAGCCCATCATGTGGGAGCCCGTCTGGTGAGCCTGGAGTATCTAAACCCATCATGTGGGAGCCTGTCTGGTGAGCCTGGAGTATCTAAGCCCCCTCATGTGTGAGCCTGTCTGCTCGTCCTGGAGTATATAAACCCATCATGAGGAAGGCTGTCTGGTGAGTCTGGAGTATCTAAGCCCATCATGTAGAGGCCTGTCTGGTGAGCCTGGAGTATCTAAGCCCATCATGTGGGAGCCTGTCTGGTGAGCCTTGAGTATCTAAGCCCATCATGTGGAAGCCTGTCTGGTGAGTCTGGAGTATCTAAGCCCATCATGTGGAAGGCTGTCTGGTGAGCCTGGTGTATCTAAGCCTATCGTGTGTGATCCAGTCACCAGTGCCTGGTATAGCTAAGTAGATTATGTAGATAAGGAGAAAGAAAAAACATCCTATCCTAGCTTGTTAAGTGTGAAAGAAGATTGTAATCTTAAGTGTGAGATATATATTACTCACCTTGAGAGGTTGTGCATACAATAGCGGCACAACACTCGGTACGTTTGTAGCAAAGTGGATTAATGAGAGCTGCTAGAAGCTGAACTCCGAAGCTCGGGGATCGTGTTGGGGAGTGTCAGATATAATCCACAGACAAAATATACAACGCGTTTCGTGCCTGCACTGGCACTTCATCGGGAGACTGCTAATGAAGTGCCAGTGCAGGCACGAAACGCATCACGTACACCCTTTTTTTAAATTGTAATAAATCAAGTTGTTACGTCATGTCCCGTATCTTCAAGATGTGGCGACTTTGGTAAATTTCTGTGGTTGTGAGCGCCGCAGTAATATTTTGCCTTTAAGCCCATTATGTGCCGTAGTGTCTGCTTGCCAGTGTAAGCCAATTTTCTGTAATCCTGCTTTGTGTATCTAAGCCTATCTTGTGTAATGGCATCCTGGTCCGCAGGATAATTATACAGACGCTGTTTTTGGCAGTCTGTGAATGGGATGAATTTATGGGAACTAGGATAGAACTTATACACTTATCTCTACAGGGCCTGAGGGGGCGGAGCATGACACTAGAATTTACAGAACACCAAATAGAACCTTGGCCATGCCCCGCCCCCTCAGGCCCTGCACTAGACAGAATACAGGGTGACTGGAGTGCTCCTTTAAGGACAATCACAGTGCTCATCTCCAGCCTCTCTGTTATGCAGGCGGCAATAGCAAAGCAGCTGGGGTCTTATATTTACTTGCAATTGGGTGAGCTGCAATACCAGACATGGCCTATGGACTAGGGTGGCGCCGTTTGTAGAAGGAAGCAGATGTGTTGTTTTATTCTACGCCCTTATAGACAAATACTAGTTAATTGATAACTTCCTGTTTTAATTGTGTCTGAGGCTGTGGGTACACAGACCCTATAGATTCACTATAGATTTCCTGTGTTTCGAGACATTCCTGAGCACAATGGAGGAGCACAAAGTCCTAGCGAGTCTCAGTTTCAAGAACAGCTTATGTAAGGCACGAAAGTGCCAGGGAGGTGGGCAAACAGCGGCCATTCCTTATAGACCCAGTGTCTTATCTGTCTTTATGGCCATGACGAGATAACAAAAGGCCTCATTGATCAAGATTGTCTAACAGAAAGGCTATGTCCACACTGCATCGGACAAAAAACGTCCGAAAGCTGTTTTTGTCACACTTTGTACAAAAAACATGGTCGCTTCTTGTTTTTTTTTACGTCGCCCATACAATTGTATTGTGTGGGGAGACGTCAAGAAAACTAAAAGCGGCGGCGTATTATATAACATGTTGTATAATGCGCCCGTAGACGAGCAGAGAAAAGACGAGTTGTGGAGACTGCAGCTCGTCTTTTCTATTGCGGTCTATGGGGCCGCAGGAACGATCGTATCTTTGGCGCTTTTAAAAGACTATAAGCGGCGAAAATACGATCGTATTCATGTGCAATGTAGACATAGCCTAAGACTGTTCTTGTTGCCCATATCAACCAATCAGGGCCCATAGCAACCAACCTGAGCCCATATCAACCAATCAGGGCCCATAGCAACCAACCTGAGCCCATAGCAACCAACCTGAGCCCATAGCAGCCAACCAGAGCTGTAATCGGGGGCCCCCGTACACATAAGATGGTCGGTCACTCCCACTGTAATTGGGGGCCCCTGTACACATAAGATGGTCGGCCGCTCCCATTGTATTCGGGGGCCCCTGTACACAAGATGGTCGGCCGCTCTCACTGTATTCGGGGGCCCCTGTACACATAAGATGGTCGGCCGCTATCACTGTAATCAGGGGTCACCATACACATTAGATGGTCGGCCGCTCCCACTGTAATCAGGGGTCCCCATACACATTAGATGGTCGGCCGCTCCCACTGTAATCAGGGGTCCCCATACACATAAGATGGGTCGGCCGCTGCCACTGTAATCAGGGGTCCCCATACACATTAGATGGTCGGCCTCTACCACTGTAATCAGGGGTCCCCATACACATTAGATGGTCGGCCACACCCACTGTAATCAGGGGTCCCCATACACATTAGATGGTCGGCCACACCCACTGTAATCAGGGGTCCCCATACACATTAGATGGTCGGCCACACCCACTGTAATCAGGGGTCCCCATACACATTAGATGGTCGGCCACTCCCACTGTAATCAGGGGTCCCGATACACATTAGATGGTCGGCCACTCCCACTGTAATCGGGGGTCCCCGTACACATAAGATGGTCGGCCTCTCTCACTGTTATCGGGGGTCCCCATACACATAAGATGGTCGGCCGCTCTCACTGTAATCGGGGGTCCCCATACACATAAGATGGTCGGCCGCTCCCACTGTAATCGGGGTCCCCATACACATTAGATGGTCGGCCACTCCCACTGTAATCAGGGGTCCCCATACACATTAGATGGTCGGCCACTCCCACTGTAATCAGGGGTCCCCATACACATTAGATGGTCGGCCACTCCCACGGTAATCAGGGGTCCCCATACACATTAGATGGTTGGCCGCTCCCACTGTAATCAGGGGTCCCCATACACATTAGATGGTCAGCCACTCCCACTGTAATCAGGGGTCCCCATACACATTAGAGGGTCGGCCACTCCCACTGTAATCAGGGGTCCCCATACACATTAGAGGGTAGGCCACAACCACTGTAATCAGGGGTCCCCATACACATAAGATGGTAGGCCACTCCCACTGTAATCAGCAGGCCCGGTATACAGAAGATGGTCAGCTACTTCTGCTGTAATCAGGGGTCCCCATACACATTAGATGGTCGCCACTCCCACTGTAATCAGGGGTCCCCATACACATTAGATGGTCGGCCACTCCCACTGTAATCAGGGGTCCCCATACACATTAGATGGTCGGCCAGTCTCACTGTAATCAGGGGTCCCCATACACATTAGATGGTCGGCCACTCCCGCTGTAATCAGGGGTCCCCATACACATTAGATGGTCAGCCACTCCCACTGTAATCAGGGGTCCCCATACACATTATATGGTCGGCCACTCCCACTGTAATCAGGGGTCTCCATACACATTAGATGGTCGGCCACTCTCACTGTAATCAGCAGACCCTGTATACAGAAGATGGTCGGCCACTCCCACTGTAATCAGGGGTCCCCATACACATTAGATGGTCGGCCACTCCCGCTGTGATCAGGGGTCCCCATACACATTAGATGGTCGGCCACTCCCGCTGTAATCAGGGGTCCCCATACACATTAGATGGTCAGCCACTCCCACTGTAATCAGAGGTCCCCATACACATTAGATGGTCGGCCACTCCCACTGTAATCAGAGGTCCCCTTATATATTAGATGGTCGGCCACTCCCACTGTAATCAGCAGACCCTGTATACAGAAGATGGTCGGCCACTCTTACTGAAATTGGGAGACCCCCATGCACAGAAGATGTTTGGCCACTCCCACTGTAATCAGAGGTCCCCGTACACATTAGATGGTCGGCCACTCCCATTATAATCAGCATGATTGGCCTATATTAAATAAGGCCAGCGTAAGGATATAGTAATATGTAGCATAAATTTCTGCAAGTCACCTTCATATGAATGGGACAGTTGCATAGGTTTCTGCAACGTGTGAATATAGCCCTTTTTTAACCTCATTGGGACAGGTTGATATGCTGTAACTGCACAGGGTTGGGGGTTTGTCCGGGATGAAGCTTCACATGTAACTGAGTAAACAACCATCCTCACTGCTGATAAGGGACCTGGATTAGTAGATACAGATATTAAGATAACAGAAGACACCACAATATTTTTGACTTTCATACATAACCTTATACAAAACATTTTTCCAATACCGGATTTTTTTATACCGCTTCCACCATGGTGCATATACAAAAGGTGCCAGGGCTCATCTTACCTTGGTAGCTTCTGCTAGTGCACCATATGGAAGGTATTATCTTATGCCGCCACACAGTGCTCAAATAATGCCACCACAAGGTGCTCAAATACAGTGCTCCCTCAACATACAATATTAATTGAATCCGGGACGACCATTGTATGTTAAAACCATAACGCTATGAAAAACTGGCTATTGGTTCCGAAGCTCCAAAATGTCCCAAACATAATGGAAAATGAAGATAAAAGAAAATGAAGCAGATACTAATCCACATAAAGCGCGCCCTTCCATATAGCATCAGAGAGAGCTGCTGGAAATTACTATCTATGATGAGGACAGGAGCTTCTTTGTGTTATGTACTTAATACACAATGTACCAGAAAATGGGGCCCTCACCTGATGCCCAAAGGAGCCGCTTATCCTGGCACATGTAAGACAAGTCCAGGACATGTAGTACCGCACTGTACTGTAGTGAGGCAATACTAGACTGCCAGTCCCTGCATGCACCTCACTAATACATGTAAGAGCAGTACAGGACATGTAGTAATGCACCATACTGTAGAGAGGCGCTATAGACCACCAGTCACTGCATGCTCCTCACTAATACATGTAAGAGCAGTACAGGACATGTAGTACCGCACTGTACTGTAGAGAGGCGCTATAGACCCCCAATCACTGCATGCACCTCACTAATACATGTAAGAGCAGTACAGGACATGTAGTACCGCACTGTACTGTAGAGAGGTGCTATAGACCACCAATCACTGCATGCTCCTCACTAATACATGTAAGAGCAGTACAGGACATGTAGTACCGCACTGTACTGTAGAGAGGCGCTATAGACCGCCAATCACTGCCTGCACCTCACTAATACATGTAAGAGCAGTACAGGACATGTGGTAATGCACCATACTGTAGAGAGGCGCTATAGACCGGCAATCACTGCATGCACCTCACTAATACATGTAAGAGCAGTACAGGACTGTACTGTAGAGAGACACTACTAGACCGCCAATCCCTGCATGGGCCTCACTAATACATGTAAGAGCAGTACAGGACATGTAGTACCGCACTGTACTGTAGAGAGGCACTAATAGACCTCCAATCACTGCATGCACCTCACTAATACATGTAAGAGCAGTACAGAACATGTAGTACCGCACTGTACTGTAGAGAGGCGCTATAGACCACCAATCACTGCATGCACTGCATTAATACATGTAAGAGCAGTACAGGACATGTAGTACCACACTATGCTGTAGAGAGGTGCTATAGACCACCAATCACTGCATGCACCTCACCAATACAGGGGTTTTACTAATACCACTTATATTAATAGTTCTAATAATAATTTTTATATAGCACAGACATATTTTGCAGCACTTTATAATACAAGTAAAATGTTCCTAATAATTGGTTGGATCTTCCATCAATCACATCTGCCACAGATCAGCAGTGTCTGGGACATTGAACATGTATAGGGAGTGTGGTTAAAACACAATGTTCCAGTAAAGACTATTGTATGGTAATAATATTGTATCCTGGGACCACTGTCATTTGAAGGAGCACTATAATGCCACTATACAGGCCTATATAATACTACTATACACTGCTCAAATACCACCGCCATACACAGCTCAAATAATATTACTATACGCTACTCAAATACCACCGCCATACACAGCTCAAATAATATTACTATACGCTACTCAAATACCACCACTATACACAGCTCAAATAAATTACTATACGCTACTCAAATACCACGCCCATACACAGCTCAAATAATATTACTATACGCTACTCAAATACCACCGCCATACACAGCTCAAATAATATTACTATACGCTACTCAAATACCACCGCCATACACAGCTCAAATAATATTACTATACGCTACTCAAATACCACCGCCATACACAGCTCAAATAATATTACCATCATACAGTGCTCAAACCATGGGACCCCTAAGGTGGGCCCCAGAAGATAAAACTTTGCTTCAGAGCTCAAAAGCTTCAAATCAGATGTAGCAGAGGTGAGTTTGTCATTGCTGTGATGACTAAATGCTATTAGTGCAGCCCCATGTAACATCCCAGCCCTGCTAAATCTGCTCACACGTGTAGAGCCTGAGCCACCATGCACAATAGGACACATTCACATCACCTGTCCTGGGTCACATGATCCTTAATAATAAGGAGCCCAACTTATAATGTAATAATGTTATAACGTTACACTCACCAGCCCAGGTATCCGCAGCCTTCCCTTCTGTCCTCCTATCCCAGACCACAGTGCACAGAATAATAAGTTTCTTCTAAGTACAGCCTGCCCTGTCTCTCCCCAGACCTCACCCCTCCCCACTCAGACACCTCTGCTCTCCTCCCTCCCATGCAATTGTCCAGGTGTTGGGGGAGGGGGCCATGCAGGGTGGGATATAATGGACCCCCACAGGCTGACATTTACTGTAGCAGTACTGGTCCTCAGCTGCACCTGTGGCCCTTGCCCTGTAGTCACCTCCTGGCACAGTCCTGCTTGGCATGTGGCTTCCCGCATTACCTACTTAGGATTCATTCCTCTCCATAAAAGCCATGTCGGGATCTGGGAGAACTATAACTCCCAGCAATCCCAGGTTGCAAGGAATAAAAAAAAAACAGCCTGAGGTCCCATATATCCTCTACTCTGCAATGTTATCTTCCACCTGAGTGAACCTGAACCAGCCTGCTCATATAAGTGCACTGCGGCACCACAACCAGGTATCAGGAAAGGTCAGCTCCACCTGCCTCATAATAATAGGCCTTATTACCCAGCTCTCCAAGGGTCCTGAGAGGCAAAATGGTTACATTTAAAGGGGACCTCTTCTGACAGGTCTGGTTTAGTAAATCTATGTGATATAAGAATCCTGGAGCATCATCTCTTATAACTCTGTGTTGTGCTCTCCCTCTGTTACTCCTGCTAGAAATGAATTACTGAATCAGTCAACTGGGTGTAACCATTTCCAGTTTTCAAAGGGGAGTGTCCCTGCCCAAGCTGACTGTCTGCACTGATTGGACAATATCAAACTGTACATGGACACACCGCCCAATTGATAACACCCAGTTGACAAATTTGGTTATAAGGAATAACTGGGGACCCACACAACATACAGATCTAAGGGGAGATTCTCCAGAATAGTTATTACATGGAGAATATTCATATTTACTAAAGCAGACATACCTGGAATGGCTACAGGTCTTCTAGAGCTAGATGCTGACCATGCGTGGACTGTATGTGTCTGGGCGGTTTGATATCTTAGGCCATGTTCACACGGCTTAAAATGTGACATATTTCACCCCGTAATTACGCGCCGGAGTGCGCAAATTACGGGCTGGAATACGTCCCAGTCATTACAGTAATCCACAGTTCTCCTAGAGAACTATGGATTCCGTCTCCTCTCTCTGCTCGGCGAATCCGCCGCGGGGGGAGATAAGTGACATGTGAGTTACCAGCGGCGTATACGCGCCGCTGGTAATGAAAGTCTATGGGCCAGCGAGGAGCCGGCCCCCGCTCCCTCCCCTGCTCCAGCCCCCGGCCACACGGCGTAATTGCGGGGCGTAATTACGCCCCGTAAATAAGCCGTGTGAACATAGCATAAGGCTGTGTTCACACGCATACATGCCAACTCTCCCGTTTTTGGCGCGGGGGTCCCGCTATTTGGGGCTCCCGGGGGAGTTGGCATTCCTCCCGCCGCCAGCAGGCGGCGGGGGCTCTTTAAATGGCCGCGGCGACAGAGTAGCGCTAGTGCACTACTCTGGCGCCGCCGGGCCGCTCCTACAGGCGGGTGAAGCGGCCGCTGCGCCCACTTCACCCGCCCGGAGTCTCGCTGTGCAGGGAGGAGGCAGGAGGGATCGCTCCCTCCTCCCTCCTCTCCCTGTATGTCCGGCGCCGGTGTGTGCGCCGCACATACAGGTCAGCGGCACAGGGGAAGTGACGCGCGGCTGCAGGGGAGTGACGCGTGGCTGCTCTCACTTCCCCCTGCGCCGCTGAGGAGATCGTCCGGAGCGGCCGTGCTGCAGGAGCCTGGTGAGGTAAGTGGATTTTATTATTTTATTTTTATTAGCTATATGGGGGGCTCTGCCTGGCTACAATGGGGGCACTACCTGGCAACAGAGCGGACATCTACCTGGCAACAGAGGGGACATCTACCTGGCAACAATGGGGGCACTACCTGGCAACAGAGGGGGCACTACCTGGCAACAGAGGGGACATCTACCTGGCAACAGACGGGACATCTACCTGGCAACAGACGGGCCATCTACCTGGCAACAGAGGGGGCATCTACCTGGCAACAATGGGGGCACTACCTGGCAACAGAGGGGGCACTACCTGGCAACAGAGGGGACATCTACCTGGCAACAGCGGGGGCACTACCTGGCAACAGAGGGGGCATCTACCTGGCAACAGAGGGGGCGTCTACCTGGCAACAATGGGGGCGCTACCTGGCAACACTGGGGGCACTACCTGGCAACAGAGGGGACATCTACCTGGCAACAGAGGGGCATCTACCTGGCAACAGAGGGGGCATCTACCTGGCAACAATGGGGGCACTACCTGGCAACAGAGGGGGCACTACCTGGCAACAGAGGGGACATCTACCTGGCAACAATGGGGGCACTACCTGGCAACAGAGGGGGCACTACCTGGCAACAATGGGGGGCACTACCTGGCAACAGAGGGGGCACTACCTGGCAAACAATGGGGGCACTACCTGGCAACAATGGGGGCACCTACCTGGCTAACAAAGGGGGGCACCTACCTGGCTACAGAGGGGCATCTACTTGGCTACAAGGGGGCATCTACCTGCCTGTAAGGGGCACTACCTGCTTATGGGGGGTTACTACCTGGCTATAAGGGCATCTACCTGGCTTTCTTCCAAAGCCGTTATGCAGTTAGGTGGAGTGGGTGTGGCTTTTTGAAGGGGCATGACATACCGAAAAGATGGGCGTGTCTAACATCTCCTCCTCATCGCCGTCTAACATCTCCTGCTTTTTCATTTTCAAAAGTTGGCAACTATGGTTCACACGGCTTATTCAAGCCGTAATTGCGGGCCGGATATCATTGTATATATAGCGCTCACTAAGTGTCGTATATACAGATATGAAGGAAGCCTTCCAACTTTCTGCTTTCCAATGCCAGAGGTACGCTGGGGTTCGGTAGTTGCAGATGCTCCTGGGGTCTTATCAGACCTAGACCAGCTCTGCAGTCAGTAATGGGGCTGTATTTCCTATGCGGCTAATATACTAGCAAAGAAAAAAGCTACCCATAAATGCCTCCCAGATGTCTTTTTCTTATGAGGGGCAAAATAACATATACACTCGAGTATAAGCCGAGTTTTTCAGCACAAAAAAATGTGCTGAAAAATCCATCCTCAGATTATACTCGAGCCACCATCGGTGTCCGGGCGCTGCCATGTCCTGGGTGCCAGCGGGGATACTTCAGCTGTATGTGACTCCTCTTGTAGCACATACAGCTAACACTGGAGTCAGCCATCAGCGTCCGGGCGCCGCCATGGCCCGGGTGCCGGCGGAGTGCATACAGCTGACGATACTATTGCGGAGCAAAGAGCGAGTGCTCCCTGCTCCGCAGAGGACTCCGGAAGGCCGCAAGCAGACTTGTAGCCTTCTGGAGTATCCACCACAGGCGGCATGCTATGTTATCACGCTGCCTGCGCAGCCTGATGACATCACGATGTCTGTGCCGGGAAGAAGATGGAGCACCTTGGCGCAGCGGGGGAGAGAGGTGAGTACTTGTAATTTTTATTTGTTTTAAAAATTCTGCTTATACCTCCCTATGGGGGACATATACCTGCCTATACCTGCTGCTATGGAGGACATTAAACTGCCTATACCTCCCTATGGGGGACATATACCTGCCTATGGGGGTCACATACCTGCCTATATCTGCTACTATGGGGGACATTAAACTGCCTATACCTCCCTATGGGGGACATATACCTGCCTATACGGGACATTAAACTGCCTATACCTGCCTATGGGGGACATACACTCACCGGCCACTTTATTAGGTACACCATGCTAGTAACGGGTTGGACCCCCTTTTGCCTTCAGAACTGCCTCAATTCTTCGTGGCATAGATTCCACAAGGTGTTGCAACGATGCTCAGTTGGTACCAAGGGGGCCCAAAGAGTGCCAAGAAAATATTCCCCACACCATGACACCACCACCACCAGCCTGAACCGTTGATACAAGGCAGGATGGATCCATGCTTTCATGTTGTTGACGCCAAATTCTGACCCTACCATCCGAATGTCGCAGCAGAAATCGAGACTCATCAGACCAGGCAACGTTTTTCCAATCTTCTACTGTCCAATTTCGATGAGCTTGGGCAAATTGGAGCCTCAGTTTCCTGTTCTTAGCTGAAAGGAGTGGCACCCGGTGTGGTCTTCTGCTGCTGTAGCCCATCTGCCTCAAAGTTCGCCGTACTGTGCGTTCAGAGATGCTCTTCTGCCTACCTTGGTTGTAACGGGTGGCTATTTTAGTCACTGTTGCCTTTCTATCAGCTCGAACCAGTCTGCCCATTCTCCTTTGACCTCTGGAATCAACAAGGAATTTCAGCCCACAGGACTGCGCTCACTGGATGTTTTTTCTTTTTCGGACCATTCTCTGTAACCCTAGAGATGGTTGTGCGTGAAAATCCCAGGAGATCAGCAGTTTCTGAAATACTCAGACCAGCCCTTCTGGCCCAAAAAACCATGCCACGTTCCAAAGGCACTCAAAAACACCTTTCTTCCCCATACTGATGCTCGGTTTGAACTGCGGGAGATTGTCTTGACCATGTCTACATGCCTAAATGCACTGAGTTGCCGCCATGTGATTGGCTGATTAGAAATTAAGTGTTAACGAGCAGTTGGACAGGTGTACCTAATAAAGTGGCCGGTGAGTGTATATCTGCCTATATAATGTTATTGGTATCCATTTTTATTTTTAAAATTCACCAGTAGCCACTGCATTTTTTCACCCTAGGCTTATACTCGGGGTCAATAAGTTTTCCCAGTTCTTTGTGGCAAAAGTAGGTGCTTTGGCTTATATTCGGGTCGGCTTATACTCGAGTATATACGGTATGTAAAATGGAAAAAAAAGAACATACAAAAAAAAGTAATAGTGTGGAAATTACAGGCCCATCTCCCTCCTGAATGTGGACCTGAAGATATACACTAAATTATTAGCGAATCGCCTTAATCCCCTCTTACCTACATTGATACACCCGGACCAGGTTGGTTTTGTCCCTGGCAGGGAGGCTCGGGACATCACGCTCAAGTCCTTGGATGTGTTTCAATATGCGCGCTCTCGTAAAGTCCCCTTGATGATCCTGTCGCTTGATGCTGAAAAATGCTCGTGACAGGATCTCTTGGGAATCTCTTGCATCCACTCTTGCCCGTGTTGTCCTGGGTCCCCTTTTCTAAGCCAAAATCATGGCTCTATACAAGAAACCGTCCGCCAGGGTGAGAGTTAATGAAACTTTATCTGACCCCTTCTCCATACGTAACGGCACTAGACAGGGATGCTCGCTGTCCCCATTACTCTATGTCCTAGTTATGGAAAACCTACTGGAAGCCATACGTTCTAACCCGGATATCAGGGGCATCACAATCGGTAGCCGTGAATTTAAATGCTCGGCTTTTGCCGATGACCTTTTAATTTACATCCTTCCCTCCCTGATGTCCGAGCTATAACAATTTAGTGCCTGGTCTAACTACAAAATCAAATATCCGAAATCCGAGGCCTTAAACATCACGATAGACCCAGCCATCATAGATGCCCTTAAGTGGAACTTTTCCTTTTCCTTTCCCTGCCTCCACAGTATCTCCTATTTGGGGGATTTTTATTCCCGCTGACCCCCCTAAATTTTTTTGAAACGAACTTTCCACCGTTGCTTTCCAAGGGTTTCCCACCTACTTTTAAAACTGGTCCCAGCGGGACTTCTCATGGTTCCGGTAGAATGAACATATTGAAGATGTCCATTCTTCCTAAATTCCTGTACCTTCTTCAGACGATTCCCATCTTTATTCCTAATACCTTCTGGAGTAAGGTAATCGTGCTTTTAGTGAATTTATTTGGCTTTCTCGCTGCCCCAGAATTAGTCGTAATTTACTTTCCAAGCCTAAAACCGCTGGTGGGGTGGGTCTTCCCGACTGCCGGCTGTATTATATGGCAGCGGCTTATACAAGGTTTGTTGACTTTATCCACCGCTCGCAGGGAAAGTTATGGGTTCACATTGCTCAAGCCCTCTGTCCCCAGTCTCTGGTGTCCCTTCCATGGGTCCCTGAGAACTCTTTCTCAACGACCGTGATGTCCTTTAGTACAACCCATACCTGACTGATCATCCATAGGGCTAAAAAGTCTGAGGCTCTCTTAGATTTAAAAGGCCCTTTGTTCCCGGTTTCTGATAACCACTTATTTCCGGCTGGCTCCTCCCGGAATTCGTTTCTGGGAAGCTCTAGAAAATGCCCTCTCCTTTCCTCCCATATTCATAGCAGAGGTAAACTTCTCTCCCTTTCGGAGCTATTACAGGACAGCTGCCCGACTCCTAGGAATTTATTTGAGTATGTCCAATTGCAGCATTTTTTCACCACTGTTATTAAAAAGACTAACTTCGATAGGGCCTTAACCCCGAAGGAAAGATTATGTCTTTCCTCCTCTGTCCCTAGACACCTGATCTCTCAGATCTATCTGTGGCTCCTTTCCCCTGCTGGTCACTTTCTCCCCTCTTTCTGTGCGGCTTGGGAGAAGGAGCTACGGAAGTCTTTCACTACGGACCAATGGAAGAAATGTTTCTACCTTACCCATAAAGCCGTTATTGCTAGCAAGTCCCAGGAGCCTAGTTATAAAATCCTCTCCAGGTGGTATAGGGTGCCGGTACTTCTTCACAAATGGGTTTTTCCCTTTTGTCCAGGAAATTGGCGTTGTAACCCCCTGGACGGGGTTTTTTG
>JAODAL010065620.1:0-18149 GCA_025379985.1 Phyllomedusa bahiana
TTAAAAATTTGAATTTTTAGAGCTTCAAGACAGAATTTTTTGAAAAAAAAGTTATACTTTTAGACAAGAAATATGGACAAATTAAAATTTCGCTGAAGACTTTTAAAAAATATCAAAAAAAATATGATTTTAAAAAACTCATCACATAATGATTGGGTTTTTCCTTATAAAATAACTAAAAGCATGTTTGAACTTTTTTGAGAATTCGACTACTGCATAATGACCCCAAAACAATTTCCACAGACAATAAACTACATGATCTTTTCTAAAGTTCAAAAAAAAAATTTTTTGTTCCTTTTAATTTTTTCCTATTAAAATAGATTTTACCATCTTATCTGTGTCTGTTTCTAGCCCAAATTTCTATGAGTGAAATAATAGTATTTTTCTTCTTTATCCTAATCCTATTATATTCAGCAGCAATTATTTTTCTTATACGATCTTTATAGAATATAATTTCAATGTCTTGCAGTCAGTGAAGGTATGATGTTAATCCGTTAATATTACACCCCCATTATCTGTTTTATACTATTCACATTTCAATGCCATCTTTTCATTTCTCTTTCATAGTCAACACTATCTTTTTTTTTTTTGAAATTTTCCCCTTGTCAATGCCCCCACTTTTATTGTATTGACGTGTTAAAAATTTAATTCAATTTCATCCAGCCTCTCACATCTCATTTTCCACCTTTCACCTCCTTATTATGTGGTCATTTTTATCTTGTTTCCTCTCCTACATTCAGTAATCATACATTTCACATGCTGATTTTATCCTAGAGACTGGGGTTTTCATTACATTCCAGATCCCACATTATGGTAAATGGAAACAGTACATCCCCACTATGAGAATACGCATTTATAGTTAAAATGGATGTATCTTGATATGTTATAAAATAATGAAAGATGCACATCATAATATGATGACACTAATTAAGACCAATGCAAAATTATAAAAAAAATTATACCATAGACCCTCAACCTAAATAAAAGGATTCAGTCTTTATAATTATATCAAACACATTAGTCCATCTCCATTTCTAAGTAGAGTATGCAAACACAGAGCCGCATTTCAGGATTAATCCTTATTAGTGATGAGCGATTGTGTCAACTATCGTTATCGGATTGATAGTCGATATCGGCAATTATCATACCAATATCCGATAGCCGATAATAGATAATCGCCGATGACCATTAAAGTCTTTACAGGAGAGGAACCGCAGCATGACCCTTAAATCTGCATGACCCACAGATTAAAAAGTGCCGGAAGAAGGAGTCTTTGAACCACCATTTTTGTTGAACTGGACATTGACTATCCCTGTTCTGGACCACAGCATGACCCTTAAATCTACATGACCCACAGATTAAAAAGTGCCGGAAAAAGGAGTCTTTGAACCACCATTTTAGTTGAACTGGACATTGACTATCCCTGTCCTGGACCGCAGCATGACCCTTAAACCTGTGTGACCCACAGATTAAAAAGTGCCGGAAAAAGGAGTCTGTAAATGTTTTATGGATTAATATGGATTAATATGGCGGCCTTCGCATCACTGACAACAGGTGTAATTTACTATAAAATATGTATAAAACAATATGCGTACAACTGAGCTCTATGCGCCAAACAGACGCACGGACTGCAATAAGAGTATTAAATGTTACATGGATTAATATGGCGGTCTTCGCACCACTGACAACAGACAATTTACAAAAAAAATATTGTATAACACAATATCGTACAACTGAGCTCTTTGTGGCAAACAGACGCACGACTTTAATAAAACTATTTAAAAGTTATAGGGATAAAATTATGCGTTTTTTGGGGAAAACTGAAACGCAGTGATTGCAAATAGAACTGAAAAAACATGGACAATTTCACCTCCTATCAAATGTCTGCTGGCCAAAAAAGTGGTAAAAAAGAATGCTTTTTCAATTCAGGGTCACAGAACACACTGAACTGCACAATAAACACCCTTCCTTTCAAAAGCCTCTCCTGCTGACACACCAGAAGATATGTTTAAAACGTTCTCTAACTAAATGCAGTTGCATAGATAAAAAGAGGTCATGTGATTTTTGCACCCAATAAGATCCATACACTGCCCAGTCCCCCCCCCCCCCCCCCCTCTATCTTCGGAGCTGATTGGCTGGCCGCCAAAATGACAGGAAACGCTGAAAATGGCGAGATAGTAATAAATTATCTGTAAGATTGTCACCTAAACTATCGCGTGATCGGAAATTTCCGATAAGCCTAAAAAAGGTGCCTATTTCAACTTTTGCTGATAATATCGCTCATCCCTAATCCTTATTCGTTGTGTTAACAACCAGCAATACATGCTTCCATGAAAACCCACCCATAAAAAAAAAAAAAAATCACATAATTTAAAACAAACAGTCTCTATACTGGATAGGGTCCAAAGACCCTAAAGAATACAAAGTAAAGAATATTAATACTTGTGTTTAAATAAGAGATCCATCTGTCCTCCTTGTGTTACATTTATCTATGTAAGTCACCTCTTCATTGAGCACATTTAACCTTTACAATGCCCACAAACTTTAAAGGTGTTTTGCCACGATGAAATGTTGACGGGGATCCCCAAAATGGGTATTTAAAACACTTTTCTAAATATATGTGATTTCAAAAAGTGAAGACTCGAGAGCTACAGCATTTCTCAACCCCCTTTTTCCTGAAAGCGCATTAACACGACCAAGGGGCTGACGGCCAAGCTTTCGTGAAACACTTCTTATCTGATGACAGGGAAAATGAATGAGCTTCAGGGGGCTGGGGAAAAAGTGCGTGTAGACCCCTTTTCTGCTGTATAAGAATCAAATGTTGTAAAGTTTTTATTTGAGTTAAATTTTGAGACGCCCCTTTTCCCCTCCTGCCACCACCTCCCCTCACCCTGCAGCCTTCATGACTCAGCAGATTTTTTTATATTCTACTCCCGTGCTGAAAGGGGGTAATAACTCACCCCGGCAAAACCCTTTAGGGGGTTTTTCCCAATCTCATTTCATAACTCCTGCTCCAGCTCTTCAACCGCTCCTTCGACACACAAAGATGATTTGTTTGAATTGCATATCATGTGACCCAGAAGGATGACATCACCAGGCCTTTCCTCTCTCTAGTCAAAGAAAGGATTGTTTATGTAAAAATCTCTGAGTAGCTACAACTTAGCTCAGAGGTAAAGTTTTTGCCTCACAGCACAAGGATCCTAGGTTCAAATGGCTGCAGGAACCAAACCTGTGTATTTTTTTTCTCTTTATCAATGCACATACCTCATTCAGGTTTCTTTTTTATTTATTTATTTGCACTGTTTGACTAATTACTAAGGAGTACAGAGGATGGGAGTAGAATGGCAGCTCCTGGGTTTAAACACTCAGTAGCTGCCTGAGAGGAGAAGTGATGTCTGGCCAGGACAGAGGAGCCATCAGCCCTGGTCGTATCCCCTGGAGACGAGCTGTAAATAATGGATCATTAAGGGAGCAGCTAAAACAATAAATGGTGCAGAATTTTTAATAATGATGAAAGGTAAAAATGTTTATAATTTAATTTGCAAGCTTCCCATGTCAACTTTACTTCATGGCAAGACCCCTTTAAAATTTGACACATCGCCCTAATGTATTTCCCAAAGGTTGGGAGGTACCTAGGGAATAGGGACCAAATTATAATAAATTTCAAATTATTCTTGTCAAAGAGCCACAAAAACATCGAATTTCAGGAAGGCTAATTTTAATCTGCCTAGAAAGGCCTTAAAAAAATTTTCGGGGACAAAGTTTTCAAAAATTAGAGAACAGATAAAAAAATTAGAGATTTTTAAAAGCATCTGAAGCGCCCACTGTGAGAGGTACATACCTTATGGAAATAAAATGATTAGAAACAGGAAAAAAAACAATGTGTATTAACAGAGATGTAACAGAGGCATTTACCTCGCAGCGCTCCGATTTCGGGCCGGGCGCGTGCGCGGTACTGCTGCCAAATTTAGAGGGATAATTGATTCAATCGGGCGCTGACCCTATTTAATTCCTGCCCCTTCCCAGTAACCTTGCCGAATCTATAGTGTCCTGTGCCCTGAGAGGAAGCATTTCATTAGTGTCTTGTGTTGTTCCGTGTACCATACCTTCTGCATCCGTCCCTCAACCATGAACCATTGCTGCCTGCCCTGACCTTTCTGCCTGTCCCCGACTACGAGCCTGCCTTACGATTTGGTACCTCGCCACACCTCGGCAGCCACCGCAAGCAAATCACGTCAGGGGTAGCGACCTGGTAGCAATCCGCCGCAGCAAGTACATCCTGTTTTGCACAGGCTCCTGTGAAAACCGGTCCTACTTAGATTCCGCTCCCTGGCGAGGCTACTACCATCGCTTGCGGTGGTCCAGAGGATCCACTACCACTGAGCATTACAAAAGCAATCCAGCTACTTAAACAGGAGGGCAGTGAAGAGGCACTAAAAACAACAAGGAATTTTTTTTTTATACGTATACAAATGATAAAGACAACAAAGCTGGAGACAGAGAGGTGTATTACCAAAGAGAGTAAAAACAACCCCTAAAAATGTTTTAACTATATAAATAGTAAAAAGTTTAAAACGGAAAATGTTGGCCCTTTGAAAAGTAGTGAGGGAGGTACTGTAGAGGGCGAGGAGGAGAAATCAAATCTATTAAAAAATTTTCCTCACCATATTTACCGAGAAAAATTACCTTCCTATGAATTTGCAGAGGGATGTGGAAACTCTACCTTTAATTGTGTCTCTTCTAATCCAGGAAGAAATGCAGCTACACCTTAAGAACATTAAAATAAACACATCACCGGGTCCTGACGGTATACACCCCCATGCCCTAAGGCAATTCAGTAATGTGATAGACAGGCCCCTATTCTTAATATTTATGGACTGTAAAGTAACATGGTATGTCCCAAAGGATTGGAGCATAATAAACATGGTACCAATATTCAAAAAGGTGTCAAAAAGTGATCTTGGAAACTATAGGCCGGTATGTTTAACCTCTGTTGTAGGCAAAATGTTTGAAGGTTTTCTAAGAGATGCTGGAGTATTTCACTGAAAATAAATGTATAACTCCATTGCAGCATGGATATATGAAGGATCAGTCCTGTTAAACTAATTTCATCAGCTTTTATGAGGAGGTTAGCTCCAGACAGGATCGGGGTGAGACACTGGATTTATATATCTAGATTTTTCTAAAGCATTTGATACGGTGCCACATAAAAGGTTGGTAAGTAAAATGAGAATGCTTAGACTGGGGGAAAATGTTTGCAAGTGGGTAAGTAACTGGCTCAGTAATAGAAAACAAAATGTGGTGATTAATATTACATACTGAGACTGGATTTATATTACTAGTGGGGTACCACAGGGGTCAGTATTAGGCCCTATTCTCTTTAAAATATTCATTAATGACCTAACATATGGATTGCATAGTAGAATATTATTTTTTGTAGATAATACTAGATATTACTATAAAGTAATTAACACAATAAAGGATAATGTTTATTACAAAGGGATTTGGATAAGTTGGAGGCCTGGGAAAAGAATTGGCAGATGAGGTTTAACATGTTTAGATGCAAGGTTATGTACATGGGAAGGAAAAATCCATTCCATGATTACTTGTTGGAAAAAACACTGGGTAAAAGTGACATGGAGAAGGACTTGAGAATCTTAGTGGACAGTAAACTTAATTGTAGCAGCCAGTGTCAGGCAGCAGTCAACAAGGCAAATAATATCATTTGATGCAGTAAAAGGGGCATAGATGCACATGATGAGAACATTATTCACTGCTCAGACCACACATGAAATATTGTGTACAGTTTTGGACACCAGAAAAGACATTGTAAAGCTTGGAGGCACCGCTGCCTCTCCTAAGTGGCACAGCTTAGTCACTCTTGAAGTTGATGGATGGTGTATCGTCGCACTGGCGGCCTGATAAAGTCACGCCATTCATGTTGGGCAGAAGGGGAAGGCAGCTTGGTGGGGGAAGGAAGATAGGTGAGTATTATTATCGTTATTATTTTTGTAATTGGCTTTTTTATACCTAACTAACTAACTAACCAGCTACTCATGGAGGGGGCCTATATACAGCTAAACATGGGGGGGGGACATATAGAGTTAATCATGGAGGGGCCATATATACAGTTACTTATGGAGGGAGCCTATATACAGCTATTTATGGAGGGGACATATATACAGCTACCTATGCAGGGGGCCTATATACAGCTATTTATGGAGGGGACCTATATACAGCTACCTATGGAGGAGGCCTATATACAGTTACCTAAGGAGGGGACTCATATACAGCTACCTAAGAAGGGCATTCACATACAGCTACCTAAGTAAGGAGGAGTATTTATAAAGCTACCTTAGTAAGGAGGGGCACTTATTGAGCTAAGGAGGGTATTTATATACCTACCTACCTAAAAAAGGGACCTATATACGTACTGAACAAAGGAACCTATATGTCTACCTACTTAATGATCAGCCTATATACTTATTTAATATAAACACTAAAAAATGATGACAGTACTTAAAGGGGTTGTCTCGCTAACAAATGATTGGGTTTTAATTTAAAGATCTTTAAAAAACAAGCAGCTTTGCAATATATGTTCATTAAAAATGTTCTACTGATTTTGAGCTAGCCCTGTTAGTATTACTACATCAGCTTCTCAAATCTCTATAGTAGCCGACCTGTTGATCCTTATCTTACTGGCTGTCAGGTCTGAATGACTCATCACCTTTGAAGACAGGTCGGAGCAGAGAGCCCCTCCCGCACAGAATGCTTCTGTAGTGGAGGGAGGAGGAGGGAGGGGGGAGGGAGGACTCTGGCGTCTGTGTCCGAGCTGCCTGGATTAACCCTGTGTGTCCCTGCTTCCTCCTGCTCTCTACACAGATAGATGTGACAGCAGTGACCCTGTCTGTTACTATAATCATGATATGTCTTTGGAACTGTGACTATACTAATACTATACAGATCAGGGGGCATGTGAATACTTTATGTTCTCCTGTATTAGGGACACATCCTGAGTATAGTAACACTGCCCTTGTTGTTGCTGGAGATGTGGAGACTTGTAAGCTAAGCAGGGGATATAGGAACACATGCATCCCCTCTGCTCTATTAGCACACAGCTTCATATTCCTCTCTACACTCCTAGATCAGCCCTCTCCTGCAACAGACCTAGGCAGGCACACACAGGGTGAACTCTGAGAGCAAACCCCCTCCCCCCCCCCCCTGTATAGAAGTTACGTAGCTGCCTGTGTGCTGATGGGAGGGGGGAGAGGGAGCAGAACAGACAGACCAAGAAGCACGCCCCTCGTTCAACTTACCAGGGACACTGACAGGCTGAAAGCTCGTAATGAGACAACTCCTTTAACTCTATTTCCTGCACCCCCTTAAGGTCATGGCTGTGGCAAATCTTCTGTGGGAGTTCTGGCCACACAATATGATCCTGGGGTACGGGCCACAGCACAACTGCCAGGGGGTTGGTTTTCTTCCGCCAGGAAATTGTGCCTGTAAGCTGTGGCCTTAACCTCCTCCCCCTCCTTCAAAATACAGCCCCCACCTATCATCCCTTAACCGCCCACTCCCACCTATCATCCCATGGGGAGTCTGTACAGAAAGAGTGAATGGGTAAGCAGCTGCTGGAAAAGTTAGGGTTGTAACATGTGTGTGTGTGGAAAATTCTGCAGAGACGAGTCGTGGCCGGGAGAAATCATCATGGTGGTCTTGGCCAAAAGGAAAAAACAAGAGGAAGACGACCACTCCGATCAGAAAAGACGTCACTGCCCGCAGTAACTACATTATAATCACTTATATGTCTGCAAAGCCTGTGTACAACTGTTAGTCACTATGTGGTGGTCGCATGTGGTCATGGTCTGGTAGTATTATTTGGTCTTCAGTGGTAGAATTGGTATAGATGGTCTCGGTATTGTTTTAGTAACAGTATGACAGTAATACGGATGGTATATTTACTCCATGTATAAGTGAATTATTTGGTGATTGTATTGTTTAAAAGTATTACAATATTATATATAAATGAGTGGTTTTGATTGTAGTGCTGAGATGATGGACAGGATCTATGTGAAACTTTTAGAAAATCAGTGACAGAAACATACTTTTTTTTCTCGAAAAATAAACGCTGCAGTTCACGATGTGGTGTGAAAAATACTGTGTGAACCCAGCCCTACTGGCAAAATGTAGCACAGATGCCCCGGGCCCCGGATGTTTTAGGACCCTAGCAATGCCCCTGCCAATCATGTATACAGAGAAAGCAAGCCTTTACGTACAACATCCAGAATCAACTGCTGTTGGCTTTAATTTACTTTTTTTTTTGTAGATAGGAAATTCATTTTGTGCAGTATGCACAATGAACCAGAAGTAAAATGCGGCCACTCTCATGTGGTATCCAAAGGAGCCGCTCATCCTAACACATGTAAAGAGCAGTACAGGACATGTGATACTGCACTTTACTGTAGAGAGGCGCTACTAGACCGTCAATCAGTGCATAAAGTATACATATACAGTATATCCAGTGTAAATACTAATACAGATGTGTCTGGGACAGTGTCTGGGACATTGTATGGTGAGTCTGTTTTCAAGAAACAATGTCCCAAAAAGACCATTGTATGTTGAATATATTGTATCATGTCACCTAGGGGCTCTTGTATTTGCAAGTTTTTTTCCCTTAATTTGAATTTATAAAGATTTAGTAAAATTTAACCCAACACTGATATGTAACTGCAGCATATTATGTGTTTTTAGATCACAACAGAACCCACTGAAAAAATTGAAATAACTTTCTGTGTCACAATATTATAGTCCGTTAATTGTTAAAGGGGTTTCTCACTACAAGGATTGCTTTTTATGTTAAAGATCTTGCAAAAACAAGTCACATTGCAATATGTGTCCATTAACAGTGTCCTACCTATTCCTAGATATCCCCTCTTGTATGGGCTGCATCAGTTCCTCACATTGCTATAGCTACAGACCTGTTTGATATCTCCTGACCTGGCTTCTACTGCAGCCTAGTGGAAGCCAGTAAGCACACCCCTGAATTCAAAGTGAAACAAAGGAAACAGGACTGAGGTAAGATGAATCAATATAGGGAGTCAACCCCTTCAAAATAAGCTTTGCTACATAGTGTAGGTTAATTGGCTTACTGTAAAATTGGCCTTAGACCTGTGGTTGAAGTAGGGGACTAAGAGTGTGAGCCCCACTGGGAACAGGGACTGGGTAACATGATACATAATTAACATGGCTTATGAATCAGGTGCTTATATGCCTGTTCTATGTACTGTTTAAAGGCAAAAAAAATGACGGGAAAGTCATATCTTATTATAATTCAGTACTTATCACATCTATATCCTTTATACTTTTAGGATTATGTACATGTCACTATTTTCCAAGTTCTCTGAATAAACTTTAAGCAATACATTACGCACGTTGATTTCACAGGCAGCAGGATAATTTATTGAGCTCTGAATCCTGCCAGAACGTTTCCTTCAAGTGCTTTTTAACTGCTTTTCTCTGTGAATTTTTGTGCATTGTTCTTTATAGCATGTTAGGTCAGCTTATAATAAACTATTGAAAAAATTCTTTTAAGTAACCTGTTAATGCAGAAAGGAGTTGTTAATAATGCACTTACTGTATTCTTAGCTACACAGGTTATTTTAACATCTGCTACATCTATGAGTACATCCAAGGGTGTAATTATAGCCATAGCAGCTATAGGGCCAATCAGCTGGGCGACATGAATAAACGAGGCTGCACCAGTTTTCTGGTGTGCTTTGAGCCAAAAACCTGTTGTAGCCTTGTTCTATGGATGTATGAACAGTCATACTCCAAAACTTGGTGCATTCTGCGCCAGGCACACCACTTTTGAATGCGCAAATAATGCATGTCACCCATGTACTCTTCGGCTATGTTCACACAACTTAAAATGGGACGTATCTTGCCCTGTATTTCGCGCCGTACTGCGCTAAATACGGGGCGAGATATGTCCCAGTCATTATGGTAATCCACAGTTCTCATAGAGAACTACGGATTACGTCTCCTCGCCCTGCTCGTACAATACGCCGCGCGGGGAGAGAAGTGACATAACAACCATACAAAAAATGGGACACTGCTTACTCAAAAAAACATTCCAATTCTTTGGGACATGTTCACACCCTTCTGTATCGCCTTATTATATGCAATTGTAGTACCAGCACCCTTCTGTATCGCCTTATTATATGCAATTATAGCACCAGCAATCACCCCCCTCATGCAGTAATAGTGTGTGAGTGGTTGTTTTATTGGTATTTTTGCATTTTGAATTTCCCCCATGTTTTATACTGCGGAAAAAAATCCCCTGGCTATAAATTTTTATTCTGAATTAAAGAGAAGGAAAATTTATTTGGATATAGAAATTGGGAAAGATTATGAAAAGAAGATTTATTCAACAAAGACTTTTTTTTAATTCTGTGGATAAAAAGGGGTTATTTAGACTACAGAAGTGCCGGGACTACCCAAAATGGAAGGGAAAAAAGTTTTCCCTTCGGTCAGTTCCCCAGGATGGGAGAATTGGATTAAGATTTTACCTTTCAAAAACAAGTGGTGTTATTGCTAAAAGATTACAGCTGAAAAAAAAACTCTCAAAAAAATTTTAATTAAGCTTTTTTCAAAAAAATGTAAGCTAACCCGGGGGAAGTCTAGTTATACTGAGTATAAGCCGACCCGAGTATAAGCCGAGGGCCCCACTTTTGCCCCAAAAAAAAGGGAAAACTTATTGACCGGGGTATAAGCCTTGGGGGAAAAGAGCGGTATGGTAAATTTTAAAAAATTTTTTTAAAAAGGGAAACCAATAAAAAATTTCCCAAAGGGAGGTTTTAATGTCCCCCCTAGGCCCTTTTAGGGGGAATTTTGGGCCTAAATGCGGTATAGGGGAGGTAAAATGTCCCAAAAAGGGAGGGAATTTTTTGGGGGGCCTTTTATGGAAAGTTTTTAGGCAGTTATAAAGGGAACCATAAGCAGTTATAGGCAGGTTTTTGGGCCCCCCCCGCGGTTTAAAAGTCAGGTATATGGCCCCATAGGCAGGTAATAGGCAGGTATATGGCCCCATAGGCAGGTAATAGGCAGGTATATGGCCCCATAGGCAGGTATAGGGCAGGTATATGGCCCCATAGGCAGGTATAGGGCAGGCTGTAGGCAGGTATAGGGCAGGCTGTAGGCAGTTTATAGGCAGGTATAGGGCAGGCTGTAGGCAGGTATAGGGCAGGCTGTAGGCAGGGTATAGGCAGGGTATAGGCAGGCTGTAGGCAGGTATAGGGCCGGCTGTAGACAGGTATAGGCAGTTGTAGGCAGGTATAGGGCAGGTATAGGCAGCTGTAGGCAGGTATAGGCAGCTGTAGGCAGGTATAGGCAGGTATAGGGCAGGTATAGGCAGCTGTAGGCAGGTATAGGCAGCTGTAGGCAGGTATAGGGCCCGGCTGTAGGCAGGTTTAGGCAGCTGTAGGCAGGTATAAGGCCAGTGTAGGCAGGTTTTGGGCCCGGCTGTAGGAGGTAAAAGGGCCGGCTGTTAGGCAGCTGTGGGGCAGGTTTAGGGCCGGCTGTAGGCAGGTATAGGCAGCTGTAGGCAGGTATTAGGCAGTTTTAAAAAAAATCAAAAACAACCACTACCTGGCTCCCGCTGCTTCGTCTCCCTCCCCGCTCGCCCCCTCGTCTCCGGCCCCCCGCTTGATTCCTGCATCTTCTCGGCACAGGCGGGTGACGTCATCAGGCCGCGCACGCAGTGTGATGACACACGCTGCCTGTGCCGGAAACTGCGGGGGGGCCGCAGAAGCCCGGAGTCCACTGCGGAGCACGGAGCGTCGCTCTGTGCCCCGCAGTGGTATCCTTCACCTATACGCGCTCCGGAGGAGTCGCATTAGGTGAAGGGATCGCTGACATGCCTGGGCCAGCGCAGCGCCCGGACACTGTGCGCTCACTCGGCCTTCAGTTATATGCGCTCCATGAGGAGTCGCATATAGCTGAAGCGTCCCTGTCGGCGCACGGGCCATCGCAGCGCCCGAGCGCCGACAGTGACTCGAGTTTTAAGCGAGGTAGAGTTTTTCAGCTCATTTTTTGGGCTGAAAAAACTCGGCTTATACTCGAGTATATACGGTATATGGGAAAGAAAAGATAAAGAAATCTGATGGTATAAGTGCTGATCAAAATAAAACCCTTTTAAAACAATCAGCCTATGAAAATAATAAAGATAAAGAAAAATATAAGTATAATTTTATCACTAGATACAGTAATTCACATATGGAAATTAGAGAGAGTTTAAACAAACAATGGCATATCCTTCTAAATGATCCGGGCATCACTTTTCGTCGTGCAATGGCGATAAAAGAAATAGTGGCACCAAGTAGGATAGACAAAAACATTTCTGACAATGGGATAAATAATGTTAAAAATAAAAATGAAAATAAAAATAAAAACAAAAATCGAAAAAGTTATCTGGCAGGAAAAAGCAGATAAAATAGGAAGTCATAAATGTGAAAAAAGATATGTAAAACGTGTGCAATAATTATAATAGTAATCATTTCTTTTCCAATATAACAAAAGAAAAATGTCAAATTAGATATCCTCTAGATTGTGGAACGAGTTTTGTCATCTATCTTTTAGAGTGTCCTTGCGACCTACGATATGTGGGCCGCACAACACAAAAAATGAGAAATAGAGTCAATACACAATCTAAAAAGAGGATACGAATTACATAGTGTATCCAGACATTTTTTATCTTTTCATCAAGCAGACTATGGAAAAATTAAGGTTACTATTATAGATTATATCCAGCCAAGAGCACCCAATAGGATAGAATCATTAAACAAAAAGGAGGTGTATTGGATTTTTATGTTGCAGACACTCAGTCTTTATGGTCTGAATGAGGCTATGGAAGTTATAAAAAATTAACGAAGAAAGAGAGAAAAAAATATATATTTTAAAATAAAGTAAATAAAGTAGTTGAAGTATTTTTTAATATATTTTTTTCTTATATATTCTTCTTGTAAGAAAAACTGTTGGTTAGAATAGGTTTTTAATTGTGTATTTTGTTATATTTATAAATTGTAATTTTTTATTGGATAATATAGGGTTAATAGGTGTAACTTTTAAGATACGTTTAAGACACCGCCCTTAGGTAGAAACTATTTAAATACCAGTATGTGAGTATTTTGAGAGAAAACCTGATGAAGTCACTTTTGACGAAAAGAAAATATATTGCTTTTTTTTTAATTAACAAGTTCTCCTAACTCGTACCTGTGTGCGCCATAAACTCTCCCTTGTTATTTTGTTCATGGAGTCCATGTGAACAAGATTCAGGTTTCTGAATACAGGTTCATTATATAATGTACATAGCAGCCACATTGAGAACATGAGGATGACGGGGTGCCGGACCGTTCCTAGGGATGGAAAAGTGGGCCAGTGGCCGGCATCTAAGGCTATGTCCACACTGCACATGATTACGATCGTATCTCCAGCGCTTTTCGTTTTTTAAAAGCGCCGAAGATACGATCGTCAGTGCGGTGCCATAGATGGCAATAGAAAAGACGAGTTGCTTACTACACAGCTTGTCTTTTCTCTGCCCGTCTTTCGGCAGCGGCGTATTATGCAACATGTTGTATAATACGCCGGTGCTTCTCGTCTTCTTGACGTCTTCCCATACAATGCTATTGTATGGGGGGCGTCGGGAAAATGAGAAGCGGCCGCGGCTTTTGCACAAAGTGTGACAAAAGCCGCGGTCCTGCATCAGAGAAAGAACGGCCGCTTTAAGGGCCGTTTTTTCTCTGATGCAGTGTAGACATAGCCTAACTCTACATAGCCACTTTAGCACATTTGTGAAGAGTTAGCAGCTGCACTGCCAGGGAGAAGGCAAGGATGGTTCATTACCTACCTAATTACAAAGGTGCTATATCTGCCTATCTATGGGGGACTATACCTACCTACAGGAGGCATTTACTGTATCTACCCATAGGGTGCTATATCTACTTGCAGTGGGACTTTATCTACCTACCTGCAGGGGTGCCATATTTACCTACCTGCTGGAAGGCTAGGTCTACTTACCTTTAGGGGGTTACATCTACCTACAGGGTGCATATGTTTACCTACAGAGAGTTATACAGTAGATCTACCTACTAGATGTTTATATACATAACTACTGGGGCCTCTGTACCTACCTACCGACTGGGGGTCTATATGCCTAAGTACCTATAGGGTTATATACCCAACTACAGGGACCTATATTCCTACCTACAAGAGTTCTATATACCTATTCATCTACTTACAGGGGTGTTATATAACTATATACTAGGAGCCTATACTCTTAGGGCGACATGTATGAATTCGACTGCGTACTTTTTTTTAACTTGGCGCCGGCACTCCAGTTCTAAATAGATATAGAAGAGTGTAGAATACGACAGTATGAAGTTTTTTGGCGCATTACATAGAGCTTAATGCGCCAAACTTTGTATGGGCAAAGAGTGTAATGCGCCAAACTTGGCGCATTAAGCTCTATGTAGTGCGCCAAAAATATTTTGTATTCTACACTCTCATAATATCAGAATATGAGCATTGAAATATTAAGAGGGCAAAAAATATGAATTCAAATGCATACATTTTTTTTACTTGGCGCCGACACCACAGTTCTAGATAGATATAGAAGAGTGTATATTACGACAGATTTTTGGCGCATTAGATAGAGCTTATTGCGCCAACTTTGTATGGTCATATAAAGTAATGCGCCCAACTTGGCGCACTAAGCTCTATGTAATGCGCCAAAAATCTTCATACTGTCGTATTCTACACTTTTCTATATCTATTTAGAACTGGAGTACCGGCGCCAAGTTAAAAAAAAGTATGCAGTCGAATTCATACATGTCGCCCTTACTTATTGGGGGATCCTATATAACTACCTATTTACTTAATAGGAGACCTATATACCTACCTTTTGGGGCAACCTTTAAATCTATCTAACAGGGGTCTATACACTTACCTAATTGAGGACTACCTACCTAAAAGAGGGTTTAACTATCTGCCTACAGATGTAGCAGACTCTAGCTTGACCGTGATATCACAGCTTTTTGTGTTATCTGCTCTCATCTGTAAACAAAGGCCATTGAAAAGCATTGAAAAAGTAGAGATAACACTCTTTGCCGTGATATCACAGCGCATTATCTGTTCTTTTTAGTTCTGCTACATCTGTACCTAGATTGGTGGTGTACCTACATACTATATTGGATGCTTTAACTACCTCCTGTATGGGAACACAAAACAAGAATAAAACCTAATGCACAAGTGGGAGCCCCATAGCCATTTGGGGGCACTTTTACTTTTAGAGGCACAAGGAGGTAATTATTGCCATTTGGGGTTCAATAGATGGGGAGTTTGTACAAAGGTAGGAATCTGTATGGAATTTCTGGTGAGGAGTCTAAGATGTTTGGTGTATTCTACAGTGACGAGTTGTGGCCAGAAGACAACATCATGGGAGTATGGCCTGGATGGAGAAGAAAAAGGGAAACTCATCAGAGAAGAGAACGACTCATCAGAGAAGACATCTCCTGAAAGTCCCTGGATTCAACTTATATGTGTGCGGAGCACCTGTGTAATATTGGTCGTAGTACAATGGTTTATATTCAGTAATGGTATGGTGTTTTATACAGTGGTTGTCACATGTGGTCATAGTGTGGCGGTGTTATTCAGCCACCATTTTGTGGTGATATGTGGTCATGATGTTGTGGTATTATTCAGTCTTTATGTCGTTGGGATACGTGTTCATGATGTGGCGGTAATATTTAACCACCACGTGGGGGTGATGTGTGGTCATGATGTGGCGGTATTATTCAGTCACTGTTTGGTAGTGATATGTGGTTATGGTGTTGCGGTATATGGTCTTAGTGGAATTATTGGTGATATTGGCTTTGGGATTCTGGTTTTGTGTAGCAGTATTGTTTGGTAATTGTATGACTATTATTTAGTATTTTTATACACAGAACTCTGTGTTTTAGTCTTTTGTATATTCAGGCACCTGTTGATGGTTATGCAATGTGTGGCAGCATGGTGCAAAATGTTAATTGGGGGGAGTGGGAGAGAAATTTCTTCACCACGCCAGGAGTACAATTTAGCCTCAGAATTGCCCTCACAGGGTGACCTCTGTTGCTGCTGCTTCCAGCCTCCTCCTCCTCCATGACACACAGGAATCCATATTACATCACTTCCAAATATAATAACATTCGGCATGAAGATAGATGATGACTTCTCCTGGCCACAATTCTTCCTTGCAGAATTTACCACACAAACATCTTACAATTCAAATTTTCTAGCACTTCCCTACCTGTGCTCCCCCCCCCTATAAAAACTACATAAGCGGTGATAGGTGGGGAAGTTATGGGATGAAATTTGGAGGTGGGTAGGTTATGAGTAGAGATGGGCGAATTGATTCTAACGAAGTGGAATTCGTTTAGAATTTCATGAAAACTTCGGTTCTGAACGAAGTCGAAGTTTGGGGGACTTCGGGTGAACAAAGTGTGCTTTTGATTGATAAAATGGCTGCGAGCACATGGCGTTACATGGGGCAAAGCACTCTGGAGAAGGGCATAGCCTGCATGACATGTGCAGAGATGAGCCAATCAGAGACCGGCGGGATTCTGTGACGTCACTGCACTATATAAGTCCGCGCACGACGCTGGGAGCTCATACCGCTCTCACTGTACTGATTAGGGAAGGTGCTGCCGCGGCTGCTTGTAATAGCTCTTACTGAAGAACTGATTTTTATATAGCGATTTTTGTGGGGAGTCTCAGCTTGTCTCAGAGACTGCTTCTCTTAACGTTCAGATTTTTAGGGGTATTGGATCTGAAGTCCAGTGTGGTCCCCCTGCGCTGCATATACATTTTAATGCTATTGCTCAAGCCCATTGAAATTTTAAAGGGGGATTAAGCCAGTTCCGTTGTATTCTTTAAAGAAATGCGTTTTTACAATCAAAACACTTCATTTTTGGCCCCGCTCAAATTTTTTTGGCAAAATTTTCCCGGGGTTTAATTAAGCTTGTTTTTCTGCTGGGGTGATCCCAAAAAACCTCTTTTTTACCCCCAAAAAAACAATTTTCCTGTGCTTAAATTTACAAGCGAAGGGTTTAAATTCAATTTTTTCTCTCGTTGTTGGCTTCAAAAATCGCCAATTTAACCCCGCTACAAAGCATAGTTTGGGGCTGCTAAATTTTTTGGCAATTTAACCAGGGGGTTATTTTAACGTTGTTTTTCTGCGTGGTGCTCCCCAAAAAACCGTCTTTTTCACCCTCAAAAATAAAATTTTTCCCGTAGATAATTCACAAGGAAGGTTAATTAAAATTTTTTCTTTTTTGTGTGTAGCGTCAAAAATACGCCATTTAACTTGCTACAAAACTAGTAGTTTGGGCTGCTCAATTCTTTTGGCATTTACTTCCCGGGTTATTTTAAACGTTGTTTTTTTTTGGTGCTCCCAAAAAAACCGTCTTTTTTAAGCCAAAAAATACAATTTTTCCTGTGTTTTAAATTTACAACGAAGGTTAAATTTCAATTTTTTCTTTTGTGTAGCGTCAAAAAATACCCCCTTTAAAGTAAAAGCTAGTAGTTGTGGGCTGCTCAATTCTTTTCGCCCAAATTTTCATCCAGGGGGTTATTTAAACGTTTGTTTTTTGCTGTGGTGGGCTAAGAAACTCTTTTTCACCGCAAAAATAAAAATTTTCCGTGATAATTTTACAAGGAAGGTTAATTTTAAAAATTTTTTCTCTTGTTGTGTGCGTAAAAAAACCGCCCTTGAAAAGACAAAGCTGTAGTTTGTGGGCTCAATTTTTTGGAATTTACACCAGGGGGGTTAATTTTGCGTTGGGTTTTTCTGTGTGGTGACTAAAAAAACCGTCTTTTTTACGCCAAAAAAAAAATTTTCCTTTTCCTTATTACAAAACGAAGGTTTAAATTTCAATTTTTTCTCTTGTTGTGAGCGTTTAAAAACACCCCTTGTAACAGTACAAAGCTCGTAGTTTTGGTTGCTCAATTTTTGGGGGAATTTTAAATCAAGGGGTTTAATTTAACGTTGTTTTTTGCTGTGGGGATAAAAAAACCGTCTTTTTACCCCCCAAAAAATAAATTTTTTTGTAGCCAAAAAA